>VDFB02353493.1:18742522-18827522 GCA_007258455.2 Sequoia sempervirens | reverse complement strand
CGACAAAATTAAACAGCACATGGCAAAAAGGCGTGTAAGAGGAATGATTTATTTCATAGACAAGCATTAATAATTTTTCAATCATCGAATAAACCCTTCACAGGTCATGAAAGATGCAGAAGAAAATGATTAACCAGTACCATTGTTTGGATATTCAAAGGAGAATGATGTTTGATGTTACCTCAAGTCGTGTGAACCAGCAGGAGCCATGGAGAGCTGTCGCCATCTACATTCGCTTCCATCGTCGAGAACATTCTTGACATAGCACGCAGGAAAATGAGGGAAAAGAATGGGATACCCACAAAAAAAAACATTAGTCATATGCATTAATCGGACCCCAAATGAAGATTAATTGGGGTGTAATGTGTTTGGTGTTCGGTGCTAAAGTAAGGAGATTAATATGTAGGAGTGATTTTTAATGGGTGCCAAAATGATTTTATAAGGTGCTAACGTGAATTAGACCCATCGACTTTTGAGCGGATTTAAATGATAAAATAGTTTTAATTAAATATTAATAGTGACACATTTAGGTGTTTTTAATTATTTTTTTGGTGGTTATAGCTAGCAGATACTGGGAAGTTAGGTGGCGGCGAATGGACAACACCTCTAAAAGGTGTCTTTTTCAGCAACCTTACAATCTAAGAGGTTCCTTCCCATTTAGAGCAACTTTCAATCTAAGTCCAGACCAACTTTACATCGCTGTCTACCATCAATAGACAACAAAAAGTATGGACAAGAAAGGTTGCCAACACACAACAAAATGCTTCAAAATTAGTGAACAACATTAACTAAATCACTAAAGAAAACTAAAAAATGTAGTACAAAAAAGAAAATCTACTTCAAATTAACTATGAGAGAAGAACCATGTAACATGCAACTAAATCTCAAGAATTCACCAAAGTCAATGAACTTCTATTAAAATTTCAGCAACATGCCTTTACAACAACTCAAATCCCTCTTGAAAATGAGAGGAGAGGTCCCCTATTTATAGTGCTCAAAAAACAAAATGAATGGCCAAGATTGATTTGCATTGTGTGGCCAAGATTCACTACAAGCTAGGGTTTCACCTAACCCCAAATATATTACAATTTAAAATTACATCCTTGTCTTTTTCCCTATTTTGTCCTCATGTAGCAAAACTGTATCAATTTTGTCTTTTGTTGATTTCCATTTTGCTGCAGCTACACAGTGAGGAACTCATCATCAATAACAGGGTTGCCCTCACTTCTCTTCACGGTGGAATATTCCACAAATTTTTTGATCAACGCCTGGAGCTGCTTGTTCCACTCCAATTTATTAGATTGGATTACTTGAAAATTCAACCTCCTTGATTTGTTCATGACGATATCTCAGTCCTTGTCAAATTTATGCATGTTCTTAATTATCTGCTCAGAGTGAGAGAAGGCTCAAGCAACAAAACTCATGAAATATGGCGTTAGTGCATCCGTAGACCCATTCTCCATTTTCTTGTGAAATTAGGGCTTTATCTTTTTGAGATCTAACTCAATGGCAGGCACATCAAAGTCTGTCACTAGCTTTATGTATTCTTCACAAACACAGACTTCCTTGATCCAATCAATCTCAAGTTCCACCTCACGAAGCACTTGCTCCAATTTTCTCCTTTTTGTGGTCAAGGCTGAATTTCCATGTCTCTACGAGCCAATGATCACCTTTTTCCAAAACAAACTCCTTTTCCTAGGATCCATCAGGTACCTTGAGGATGGCCTCAGGTTTGGGGTACGTGATCCTGTATAACTTGGGGAAGTCAATGCAAAAATTCCTTATTCCCTTGAGCACTCTCTGCGATTCTAGGAATTTTTTGGTGGTTCTAACCACGCAACTGCTGCCCATGTTTCCATTGTAGACGACCTATCTAAACCAATCCTCTGTGGCTTTTGTCCAATTCTTTCTTTTCTCAAGTTGATCAATATGGTCCTTGGACAGTAATTGTGGTGGTGCCAAGGATGTGGTGGGGAGCTCTTCTACCGATGACCACTGCTGAATATATGTTGTCAAATCAACCACTTGTGCTTTTAGTTCCTCCTTTGAAATCTTATCCTTGTGTATTTGATGCACAATGGTGGCAATGGACCCCTGGAGGTGATCAATTTTCTGCTCTCGTGTGGAAATTTCTAGATCAAGGGTGGAGACATTATAGCTAACCCCCTCTTTATACCACTAGGGTGGCTATTTACACAGTTCTAGATATGGAGGAATCCATTGTCAACTAAGATTTGAACTTAGGTTTCTTCTCTTTCTTCATGCTGACCCAGGCTCAGGCCAAGATGGCCTCTAGCCTTGCCTTTGGGTCCCTTGGGGTAGGAGCTTTCGTGTCCAATTGTTTCTCAAGCCACTTAGGAATTTGAGATTCTCCCCTTGGAGATTCATGATCATGCTCTTCTTCATGGGAGTGTTCAATCTCTGTCACCTTACTACCTGGGGTCTCTTGCTTGATCCTTTCTCCTTCTTCTTCATCTAAATCATGAATGAATACAATTTCCTTTTGTGGAGAATTGGTGGCTATATGCTCTTTGGGGTTGTCTTCCTCTTTGGTAGTTTTCTTTTCTTCTTCTTCTTCTTCTTCATGCCCATGTTCTTCAAGCTACTTCATTCCTGGGATTTTGTGTGTTCCATCCTTCTCTTGGGGTTTGTCTTCTTCTCTCTTTTGTTCTTCCTCATTCCAAAAGTCTCCACAATATATTTGGTGCCAGCGTCTTCTCCATCACTCTCAGAGGATTCTATCTCTTCACCTTCGCGCGCCACCTCATCAATTGGAAGGTGTTGGAACTCAGGATGCTAATGGTAATCATCCACTTCCTCCTCGATCCCCTTTTTGGATTCCTTCTTTCGTCTCTCCAAATCCTTATATATTTCCATTGTGGATTTCATTTTTGTTGGTTCAGTTGGAGGATTGGAGGTCAGAATATTAGCAAGAATCTATTGCAAGGCAGAATATATAGCTAGGTTCATTAGCACCCTCGAGAGCTTCGTAGGGATGTTTTGCATATGTCGGGATAATGTCTTTGGAAGTGAGAGTGCGGGTATTTTTATTGTTGTTGTTGCTAGGGGAAGAGAAGTGGTCAGAGACATGAAGGAATAAGAGAGCAGAGAGGTGGTGGCAGAGGAAGAGTCTATTATCAACACCTGGGTCATGGGCAGAGTGGAAGCAAGGTGGATAGAGATATCCACCACAGGTGGGGAGGTGGCAACCATTTCCTAAGAGGTAGGCAAAGGGGAAACAGTAGTAACAACAACAATAACAACAATGGAAAGAGCGGGGGCAGGAGGTTGAGACTTTGGCTACTTGGCCTCCACTTCCTCTCCTCCATGGAGAGGGTCCTCCTGGATGGTGTCAAGACCTCCTGACGTCTTTGGTCTTTTGGAAGATTCACCCTTCGATGTTTTTCTTGAGTAGACTCGGGGTTTAGATTCCTTTTCAGCCACTCTTTTCTCTTTCTCGATCTAGTGATTGGAGGAGATTGGGAAGCTTCTTCCATTGGGGCAGCAACTGTTTCACTATCAGTTTCACTTGTAGGCTATTCCTCAAGTTCTCCATAGGTCAAGGAAATTCCTTGTTGCTTCAATTGGACAACTTTCCCATCAATCCATTCCTTCGTTCAAGCGTCAATGAGCTTTGATAGAATATCAAGGTCATTGACCTATCACTCATCCCAATCAATTAGAGGAAATGGTATATTAGCTCAATTGCTTCATATCGAGGATCAATTACTATATCCTCCTCGTGTGCTACCTGGTCTAGCACTAGGAACAATTTGACCCTTTTCATAAAATATGCAGTCATTCACATATAGTGCCTCATCTGCACTTCTTTGTCATCCTTGCAATTTTCCAAAAAGTCTTCAACATGATGCACATGGGTGTGTTCAAGCCTGACCACCTTCCTTAGTTTTCCATAGGGGTCCACCCATTGTCGGGCAATGTGGAATTGCAAATGATATTCCACTAGCTCCTTGTCAAAATGATCTACACATTGGGAGGTGTGGAGCTCATACTTCCCTTGGTTGAAAGAGAGGGGATAAGGAATCCCTGCTTTGTGCTTACTGCTCAAAAGATTGTGTGCATGCTGTAGCTGTCAAGAGGGATCTAATAGTATTATCCGGTTGTTGGGATACATGGGAAACTTGTATGGTTTCTCCAAGAAACCTTCGGCTTGAATGTAGGAAAACTTAGGAAACTGAATGAACAAGAAGGCAAACTGTCAGAGGAAAGAAATTTGATAATATGACCTATGAAAGCATAATTGACTTTGTAATATTCCCTCTTGAAGTTCCTGAATTGCAATTGAGGGTGCCTATAATAGACCTTTAGTTCCTTTCCCGGTTTTGTATCAGGAGCTCTAAACAAGCCCTTGTTTGTGTCTTGTCAACTAGCAAATAGACAAGGTAGGAGGTCATGTAGAACCTTGAGGTCTTCTTAACAACCAAAAATTGTTAATGCAAGCAATTGCTTATGATTCCTGCCCAATAGAACTTCATTTTTCCTCTGAGGATCTCCTCCACGAAGTAAAACATCCACTTTTGGAAATAGACTACAATGGGGAGGACCATGACCTTGCTTAATAAGGTTACCAAATCGTGGTAATCTTCATAGAAGACGTTGCAATAGAGTTCCTGGGGAACCTTTGCAACACTTCCCCTCTTTTCCTTCAACTAGTATTGATTGGTAATCCTTTTACATCCAAGGGGATCTACATCCCACATTTCCTTGGTATCTTTTATGGCAGCTTCTTCCATTTCTTTGAAGGTAGGGATGTGAAAAGCTTTCCCTATTAACTTGGCTGATAGATCAACTAGTGTGTTCCCATCCCTATCTACGATGGTTCTTGTTTCTTGTCTGTATTCCTCTCTGCAGGCCATCACTAGTTTAGGGGAAACAAGAGCAGGAGGGAAGTCTACAACCTTAGCCAATCCACTACTTCTGATCTTTCTATCATTCTTTGTGGTGGGAATGATCTGAAATCTTTGTTTGAATTCATCGATATCTACCCGCCCAATGTTCTTGTCAAAGATCTCCCTCGAGGCTGTAGTGACTTTGGAGTTAAGAGGTTCCCCTTGGAACTTATACTTAATATGATCCTTTTCATCTTTCCCATAGGGTGCATTGGCTATTTTCTTTCCCTTTTCCTTCTCCACGACCACCTCCAAAGGTCCTGCACTCGATTCCATAAATCCTATGAGTGAGAGAGAGGTAACCACATTCAAGCATGAAAACATAGGAAAAGTTAGCCAAAACCATGCAAGAGGTTGTTAGATTGAATAAAACATTATTTAAGAATAATAACATATCTCTCATATTGGCATTAACATTTTATAGGAGAGATTTTGAGCAATTCGGGTCTAGGGGGTTGGACTTCCCTAGGCTGATGGCAGTTTTGGAGTAGCTACAAGAGGGACGAAAATCAGGGTACAACGGCCCACTTGTCTTGACCCGCCTTGAGATTTTGTCTATTTGTGGGGTCCATCAAGGAGGTTGCCCCATTTACACATGCGGGTCAAAGTCATTTTGATGATTGGAGGGCATCAGGATCATCACTTGAGCAATCAAAATCAGAAGGAGGCTTGGTTGTCAGGAGTTTTCCATTGAAAATGGCTATGGAAAGATGGCATCTGGAAGGCAAAGTTCCATTGGGTGGGACCTATGGCTCTGGAAGGTGGTCATCATAACTTTTCATCCTTAGGCACTTCGGGTCGGAAGGGACGGGAGGACGTCAGGTTGCAATTGGTGGAGACAACAAAAGTTGAATTGAGTTTCGATGGCAGTGGAAGGGGACAACCTTCCATTTAGGAATGGCGAGGCCGAGACGGAGTTTTGGCAGTGACAGTCCAACAAAAGAGGCCTGTGGAAGGTTCGTCACTTAGTGATTTTCATCTTCATGTTCAAAGAGCAATGATGAGGTCGAGACCTGAAGGGCGGAGCACTGTTAATCATTAGATGTTTTGAGATGGCGGTTCCACCATGGCGGCCCACAGACGGAAGTCTGCGAGACGGGACCCGAAAGAGGCTGTCACTTTGTTGTTTTGAAGGGAAAATGAAGTTGGCTGAAAAAGTCAAGGGCGGGGCCCGAAGGATGGGACAAATCAATGTCATAGCCATTTGAGATGGCGAGGCACAAGCAGACCTCCCTAGGTAGAAGTCCGCAAGATGGGACCTGTGAAGAGTCAGGACTTAGATTTTTCCAGATTCAAGTTTCAGGAGCAATAAGAGGGATGGGACCCAAGCACCAGAAAGTCAGGGGCCAAAGGCCGTTTGGAAGGACAAGTCATGAGCGACACCCCAGAGACGAAAATCTCGCGGGGGCAGATCTGAGTGGGTTGTTGGACTCTGATTTGAGTTTCTGAGTTTTTCTAAGTTTGGGCGATGAATGAGATGGGTCCTTCCGTGATAGCAAGCCTGACAGGGTCATTTTCCACTTTGAGTTTAACTTCATTACAAAGGTTTTTTGAGGCAATGGGAGTTTGCGGGCCCGTAGAGCAAGAATTCGCTGGCTAACGAACAATGACGAGAAGTCAAAGTTCCATGATTGGCATATGGATCAATTTCGAGGTTTTTTAAGTTTTCACAATGTGGGTTTCATGCGCCTTAGTTTTCTTTAGTTGGTTATCAAGTTTTTTCCTCTTTAAATTCACCCATTTTGCAAGAAATCAAAGAAAACATGAAGCGGGGCGTAGGGCGGCGAACTCACCTCAAGAATCCGATGAAGATAGATGACTAGGTGAGTAGAAAGAATCTCGAAGTGGCAAACAAGTGATATGGAAGCGATGGCGGTGTGGGAGGGCACTCTGACTCATTCTGCTCAACTAACATGATGACAATGACAGCTTAAAGTTGGCTATTTATAGAAAATAGTGCATTAAATGCAAGCCATTAATGATCGTATGATGAGGTTGAAGTTGGTGAGTTGTCATTTGAAAACGGCGGCAAGAGCATTGGGACCCGATAGGTATGTGGCAGTTAGAGTTTAATTGTCTTTCGTTCAGTCATGGGAAATGACACTGGTGGATTCAGGTTCCACGGGGCAGAAAGCCACCATATGATGGCCGTTTGGTGAATTTTCAATAAGTGGACCGAAAAATAGGCACGTGGGTTCCGATGGTCAAAAAACTATGGGAGGAAGGTCATTTGGTATAGCCACGAGGCAACAAAATCCTGCGCAGGGCGGCCCGACAAGACCTAAGGATGTCAACTTTGAAAGGCTAAGGCAAACAATTGATGGGAACCTATAGAGACCAAGAACCTTGAAAATTTGAGGGGGAAAAACATGGTCACTTCAAGATGAACTATCCAAGGCTCACTGACGACTTTGAACACCAAACATGGGGCAAAAAAAATGAGGTGGTAACAAAAGCGACCCAGAGAGGTGAATAGAAGAGAGGGTCCCCGTTCTGAATGGGGCATGTGTGCTGGAGGCACAACAAGTATGAGATTGCCTTGCAACCTAAAAGATGAGCCAATCAACCCTTGATCTAGATTATTTGGGAGTTGAAAATGGATTTTTGATGAAAATAAAATGATGCAACTAGTTAACTATGAATATGTAGCATTTTGAGATGAATACAGACAAATTAGAAACTAATAACTAAAATTGAAGGCCAAAAATCTATTTCTAAAACAAAGATAACTCTGTTTCTACAACTGCAATATATATTTCCCATGACATGGTGGTAAATGGGAAGGATTATGATTTATGTGAGTTTCCTTGGAAAGAATGGAGAACTTGCAGCAGAGAGAAAAGTTAAAGCAGTTTAGACTACTGGTGAGTCCTTTGAACCATGTAGATCAAAAAGATCAGCTTCTACCCCTGCCTCTGCAATTCCTAAATCTATTGTTGTAGTTGCCACTAAAGGGACGAAGGCGGAGCCAAATTCTTTGGCTACAGTTGATGTACCTGCACTCTCTAGACTCAACACCTAGACCTCAAAAAGGAAGAATGTACTTCTGGTAGCACCTCCTACTACCTTCAGAAGAAGAAAGAAACATAAGGAATCCAGAGATCAAAAGAAAAGTGATGTTGTGGATGAAGAAATCAAACTTGGATTAATGGAAGAAAAACAATTGAAAAGAAAAAGAAGAAGCAATGTTTCCACTAGCAGTGAAGGTTCTTCACAAGAGGCTAGTACTGAATCCGAGAAGGCCAAAGTTAATATTGACGACTCGTCTAATGAAGAAGAGATGGAGAAGGAGAAAGAAGCTTTCAAAATTCATATGCAAAAGCAAAAAGGAGGAAAGAAAATAGATGAAGGCTCATCATAGCCTAAAAAGAAGAAGTCCAAGATTCCTCTGGTAAGTTCTCATCCACCTATAAATTTGGAATCCCTGGTGAACAATATGTTAGAAGATAATGGCCTATTAAAATTCACTACCAAATTATATGATGAAGTTGATGAAGAAGACAAGAAAAAGATTATAGATTATTTTATTTAGTATATGATCATTATTGATAAAAGTATGGAGAACATGAAGGAGAAGGTAACTGATGTTGTATGGAAAGCTTTGGTGAGAAGGCATAATGCTATCAAAGTAGATGAAAAGATCAAAACTAATGCTTTGAACAAGATTAGATCCTCTTTATCTGAGGATGATAAGGCCACCCTACTAAAGCATACACACAATAGTTCAGGGTGAAGCAAAGAGTTACTATTTGTATTACCAGAGAGAAGGACAACACAGGAAAGTAGAAACAAGAAACATACAACAAACATGACATTGCAATATGGGATGATTGTTGGTTCTTCAGCGGATACAACTCAAGGAGCCTGGTAAAGATAATGCTACTTTTGAAGAGGAAAATATTCCTCCCATATCCGATTCACCTATTTTTCAAGAAGTAGTAGAAGAGGTAAATTATATAGATGAGACTCCACACTTGGATGCCCTAGGGATTACGATTGCTGATACACATGCATCTCTGTCCAGATATTTTCTCCTCCAGATGACACCAAGAACATAACCGAAGAAAATAATAAAGATCAAAATAGGAATGATGTCAATGATAATATTGAAGATCAATAGGAAACAAAATGAAGATACCAAAAATAAAGGTGAAGGAAATAAAGATGGAGAATAAGGAAAAGGTAAAGATGATGAAAAGGATGATAAAGATAAAAAGGAGGATGAAAAGAAAGATAGGAAAAAGGAAAACACCTTTGAAAAAGAAGAAGAGAAAGAAGAGAACAAAGAAGAATGTGTAGTTGAAAGAATTGAAGATGAATCCTAGAAGACCATAGAGCCAACAAATTCCCTCAGAGAATCCTCCGACAACACATTCAAGGGCCATCTAACAAAGAAAATAAGGATTCAAGCAATCATTTATCCCTAGCTAGTTCAACTACCATCACACCAAGGCTATGTTGATCTGAATAAAATTCCACCTATTCAAAGAATACATATTGGAGGAACTTTTATCACCTCGAGTAAGAAAGAAATCAAAGAAAATCATCAAAAGGGGACTGAGCTAATCAATGATGCCATAAAAGTCTTATAGGATGTAATCCCTAGTACCGCTATTGATGATTATTTAACACCTATTGAGAATTTAAAGTTTCTAGTTGATTCATTCAGGGAATATACTACCAACCTAAAGGAGAAAGCCACAAAAGAGGTTGAGTCAAGGATTGTGGAGAAAATATTGCTTGGAATTCAGGAGAAATGTGCAACTACACATAGCAAGGTTATAAAATGCTTGGAAGAAGTGAAAGAAAGTGAAGATGAGGCTCATACACTACTCTTACAGTGCATGAGATGGCCGGATGCTACTTAAGGCATTAAGGACCTAATGGACTCAATAGAGTCATAGTTAATCAATGCCTCTGAAACCTATGATCTTACAAAAGACAGAAACTATGCCTCTTGGACTACAATTTTAGAATTGCAAAACAATTTCTTTACTTTGCAAGCACATACTTATAAGGTGATTTAGGTAGCTTGGAGACTTGGTAAAGTGAAAGCACACACTTATATCAAGTGCTCTTGCTGAATTTGAAAAACTTGAGAAGATAAATCCTTATCCGACTACTCTGGAAGGAGAGGAGAGTTTGGTGGAGTTGGAACCAATGTATATGGCACTTATTACAACTAAAAAGATTTGGGATTAAGGGAAATCTACTTGGGAAGAAATTATCAAGGAACTGGAAGGTGATTCCTCCTTTGGGTGAATATATTTCACCTTGTATATCTTTTTTAGTTGCTTTCATTTTTTCTTTTTTGTACATATGATCAAATGTAATTCTGGGGATAACTCCCTAAGGGGGGGCCAATTATTTCATGTTTTGTCATATTTTTGTTAATGTATCTCCTTGGAACACCCTTTTTACTTGATGTAAAAGGGGGAGATGGTTTGAATGGTTAGACAATTTTGGTGATAAAATTGTGTTGGAGATGTTTGAAGAAGTTGAAGCAGTTTTAGGAATTGTGTTTGTAGACATTATGTTTTTTAGATGGATTGTTGGATTTAATTTCTAGCACTTGTTGCCATCAATGACAAAGGGGGATATTGTTGAAAGAATGAAGAAGGAACCCTTTTCTATGTTGTCATTGATGCCAACAATGTTTGTTGACAATTATACTTGATCCTGTTATAGTATGTTGTTTGGGATAGTTAAATACATCTATGGTCAAGGTTTCAAAAACTTTTGATAATCTGGATGAAAATTACATACGAAGAAAGTTCAACAAACCATATTATGGTTAATACAATTCAAACTGATAAGTGTTATCTGGTCTGCACTCCTCGAGTATTTTTTTACCGACTCTACAATTTTGGGAGAGGGTTTATAGGTGTCAGTGCTACACATATTCTAGATGGCAACTGCTTATACCACTATATCGATGATTGATGTTGGATGGATTGGATTATTTTGTGGTTAAGTCTAATCCCTAGCCAATCTAATGTTTGAAATGGTGATAAGAAGATTAATATGTATTTTAGATGTTAAAGGGATATATTTTAGATCTGTGCCAACCCTAATTCATAATTTTGCATGTTTACTTTGAGCACAAAGAAGTTTGTTTCCATGTATGAAGCAGACAAAGTGTTTTGAATTAAAATGGGGCTACATCCAATTAGGTTGACCTAATTTTGATGTATGCAAATGTAATAGGGTATATATGTGGAACAGTCTTGTGTGGAAAAAATAGAGTAATGGTGGAAATAGGAAGGAGAGAAAGTGTGCAAGTGTGAAATATGTTGTGAAAAGATGTGAATTTATAAATGTGAATTAAAAATAAGGGCAGAGTTGTTATGTACATTGAGCGACTGCTAAGCAGAGAAATTTTTTGTTCTTAGAGCTTCATTAGAACTAAATTTAGCACAAGGAATGTGCATATTGTATCAAAACACATTTTGGCTATGTAGCCAAATTTGTCTTATATCTTCTTTTAGGTTGTGATCCTTTTAAGGACAGTGAGTCTTGGCAGTGAGTCTTGTAATATCTTATAACCAGTTATAATATATTGTGAGTTAATCCTCACTATATTTTTTCCCTCCTTGGGTTTTCCATGTAAAAATACTAGTGTTCATGTGTTATGTTATGTTGTGACTTTCTTCATGTACTCATTCATTGCTGCAATTAAATATGTTTTGTTAATTGGTTGGATTATGACTAATTGGTTCAATAGCATATTGATTCACCCCCTCAGTATTCTGGGTGTTCAACACATTGCATATCATTTCAATTTGGTTTTTGAGCTATCCTATTGTCTCAAGGATTGAGATCCAAGTCTGATTAACTCACCATTGAGGTTAAAGTCAATATTTACACCTTGTGATCTCTTTCCTAATGAAATACCCTTAGGAAAATGTATAAAGAGAACATGCCTTATCATTATTAAGGATCTCCTTTTCCTTACATTTAACTTGATGTCTTTTTGTAACAAACAATGCACTTTTTCACTTTTTTGACTGTATGTAAAGTTCCTAAATGAATGCAATGAAAACAATTAGATTTTATTTCCTAATGCATATTTATAAATGTAATTAAGATGTAGATCTGACCTAAGATGAATGAAATTAACCTTTTTTGAACTTTGAATGTAATATGATATCTAATTTTTTGATTTTTCAATGCTCTTTTGATGCAATAATAAATGCCTAAATAATGAATGTAGAAAAATGCAATATTAATTTCTCAACACTTTATATTTCAGAATGAATGCAATGCAAAATCAGTTAGGTTCACCAAAATGTTTGTATGAATAAGTGAACCTAGTGTTTAACTAGGATTAGCTACTCTTCACACACGTAATATTTTATTTTTTGTGGGTTTTGGAACCAAGGGAATGAAATTAATTTGGAACCTAAAATATGAGCCAATCAACCCTTGATCTAGATTATTTAGGAGTTGGAAATGGTTTTTTGATGAAAATGCAATGATGTAACTAGTTAGCTATGAAAATGCAATGTTTTGAGATGAATAAAAATAAACTAGAAACTGATAACCAAAATTGAAGACAAGAAATGTATAGAGAAGATATTGATGCACTTGTGATTCAAATTTGAGCCTAATTTGGGTGGACAAGGGCACCAAGGGCATCCTAGACTAGGGATCCGAAACCAAAAATTGGCTTCACTTTTCTCAAGTCCCTAGTCTGTGGCTTCTTCCTTCTAGATCCTATTGTCAGATCTTTATTTGTTACTGAGATAATTGAGCTCTTATGTCTTATCAAATTGTAGGGCTTGATTGCATAAATAAGAAAATTATCTTCAATATCCTTCTAGTCCTCTTCATATCTATACAACTTGCATATTCAAAAGGAGGGCAAGGGTTGTGCCACATAGAGGCTCTCCTCAGTCAAATCATGTGTTGGTATTTCTACCTCCACAATGGAAAAATTGATGATAAAGAGAGCTTAACCTTTTGAGGGATAGAGGCTAAATGATAATGGAGTAATGAATCAACAACTTGTTGCAACTCACCACTCAAATTTTATCTCCTTGATGTACTAAAGTCTAACACATAACCTTCAAAGATTGATTGCAATTTGAATTGATTTGACTTGAAGACCTACAAGCATTAGTACTCACAAACATAATTCATGCACACAAACATGAACAAGGTCACATAAAACTTGACATGATATTTGGATGATGAAATGCTACAATAATTTAGTGAATTTTGCTCTTGAATGCTCTTGAATTAATTTTTAAGTATAATAATTTCTTTCCAATATTTCTTGATAATTCTCATTCCTTCTTGTTCATTAAAATTGTGAAAATACTATGTATTTATATGCTATTAATCTAATTTCTAAAAAGTTAAATCCTGATAGTTGATAATTAGGATTTGAATTTCAAATAATAAATTACCGACACCGACATATTTTAATTTGGGGCCATTTTAACAGGAGAACAACACATAGCACCCTAGTCTAGATCCCACTTTTTCTGGGATCCAAAGTGTCGAGGAGAAATATTAAATTTTTACTTGGGTCTTGTACATTTAAGATTTTTTGATAAATAATAAAATGGGCCATGAAATGCATAATTTAGGAAATTAGGTGCATAATTAGGTCCAAACATATAAGAGGGAGCAAAATCTAGTGTGAAATTGTTAAGGGTGACAATTTATGATGCAATAGTATGTAATTCAGTTTATAGTGAATATATCCTTCTATAGAGGAAACCTCGTATCTCTCCATATTTTAGAATTTGCTTCAAGATTCATCTCATCCACTTCACTACTCAGAAGTGAAGACTATGATTTTCTTAGGCTTGTGGTAGTCATTTGCTGGCCTTGAACAATTGTGTTGAATCTAATAGTTGAAAGGGGTAACTTATAGAATCACCACAGCCTAAATGATTTGATATTTTACAAATGGAAGATTAGATTTTGGGGAGATTTAATTTGCAATATTTTATTTTTTTTAAATATTTAATATTAGATGATTTTATAAATATGTTTCATAGGAACAATAGTTTTCTACTTTCTATCAGCTAATGATGGTTTGACATGAGACATCTGTTTCCTATATGAGACTTGTTTCAAGCTCAAATCTCAAACTATATATATATTACATTAAACAAATATAAAATAATGTGGAACTTCATACTTGAAGAGGTTTTTGTTGCAATATATATGTGAAGATACTCTACTGGGGTAGAAAATACATAAAGAATTTAATATTTGAGGAGATTCCATTTTCTTGAAGATGTTATCTGCCTAAGAGAAGTGGTGACTCTGTAAACAATTTCATTAGAGAAAGAAGATTTTGGGTCTACAACACTTTTTTCAGGTATTTATTTGTTGTCTTCAAGAAAGATATTGTGTATGAAAGTTAGGTATAAAAACTCTTAGAAAAAATTTTGTTCCCTTATTCTATGATTGCTAGCACTAAAAGAAAGGGGTATCGAGAAAATGAGAAGCAAATAATTGTAGAAGGGATAAGTCTTCGTTTGTAAATATGTATAATTGTGCCATAGAAGAAAAGGACCCTTTGCTTGACATGAGATTAATTGGACTTATAAGGCCTTAATCTAGTGTTGTGAGGCATTTTATGTGTCCACACTAGGTCTTGGACCCTTGCAAATCAAATAACATATTTTTAATGTCTTGTAAAGGTGTTGTAAAGTCTTGTAAAGGACTTTCACACTTTTCTAGACCTAATGAACCCATTTTTTCCTAATTCAACATTATAAAATATGTTTAATAACATTATTACATCAATCTAGAAAGATTTTGACTTAAACTTAATGATAAAGTAGTGTTGTAACTATGCAATTTACACATTCACATTGGTTTTTGTGCCCTTCTAGGCTATGTGGACCTAATTTCATTGTTGTAAAGTGTATCTAATCACACTTTCACATTGATTTATGTGGCCGAAGCCCTATTTAACATTTACATCATCAATAATAGGTCCTAATTAACCCATATTGTGCATCTCAAGGCTTTAATTGATGAAACACCCGACAAGATGGAATTTTAGACCTTAATTCCTAATTCCTTGGCTTCTTAGGTGTTAGAATGGCCCTTGTGGGACCCATTCCCCATGCATGGAAAATCAGTCCCATCCAGGTGGGAACCATTCCCCATGTTTGGCGAATGAGTCCTATCTGGCCCCCATTTTGACCTTTGAGTAGGAAAAAGTGAAATTTAAAGTTTATTTTCACTACATGTCAGCCTGTGATGATGTATTATCAGGTACTAAGGAAAAATTGTCTATAAATAAGTGTTTTTATCCTCATTTTACACATCTTATCTCATTATTACATCTTTCATCTTTAATTCATCATCTATCTTATCATCTAAGTCAAGCAAGTTAGGGTTTCTTCATTAGAAATCTTTGAGTTAGCTTTCTAAGACATCCAAGGGTAGATTCTACATGTTATGTTGCATAATTTCAAGATCAATGATCATGGAAAGGTAATATAATCCATTTTTGTATGTTTTATTCATTTATTTCATCATTTTGGTTTAATTACCTAAACTGAGTTTGACCAAGGCAAACCCCCTTGCCTTAACAATCAATATTTCTTCTTGTCTTATGTGTTCATAGATTTAGGTCCTTTGGAAGCTTGGAAATAATTGAAGATCAAGTTGGAAAGTCATTCAAGTCATATCTTCATCATTCAAGTCAAAATATCAATAAAAAGTCACTTTTAGACCCGAATACGATATTTTTCGAAAGCACACCTATATGAAGCTGATTTACAGATCGAAAGCCTTAGATCCCACTCTTGAATATTAAAAAATTCAAAAGTGGACTCATTTTCCATGGGTGGCGAATGAGTCCCACCACATGGTCAATTTTGAGTTTTTTGCATTTATGAGTACCCTTTTGTCAAAAATAGGTTCCGACACAGTTTAACAAAACTGGGACTGATTCACCGAGAATGGCGAATGAGTCCCTCCAGGCCTGAAAAAAAACATCACCAACATTCCAACATCAGATTCCAATCCTCATCAAAGTTCCAGGTGCACACTTTTAATCCGATTCACTTCTGTTGCATTTTCCTATTCATTTTTAGGACATTTTGGTAATACACAATGTGTTTTCAAACAATTTGTTTTCCTTTAGTTTCTATTCATTATTCAATCAATATCATTAGTTTATTGCATTCAAGCATTGTATCTAGACATATTGTATCTTTATTCTATCCATATTGCATTGACTAAATGAATGTAACGTAAGCGTCTTTGGCCCATCTTTCTCCTTCTAGGTGAAAACCCTAGGAGAGCTAGAAAGCAAGTGGGTGCCAAAAATATATGTTACATTTTTGGTGAACCCGCTTTTCAAATACTTGTCTTTTTTGATTTGGAGTCCTTCATCATCATAGATCTAGCTTGCATTAGGATTTGCATGATTCATTTGCATGCTACATGTTAAATTTTGCATTCATAAAAAGTGCATAATAGGTGGCATTGTTGCATCTTTAATCATTGCAAAGTTTTAAAATTTTGTATTTTACATTTAGGTCTGCACCGTAGCACTCAAAAAGCATCAAAATTAGTCAAATTTTTTTGAAATTTTTGAAAAATGTCTTTACTAGGACTCATTCGCCACCTTGGGCGAATCAGTCCCTTCTGACCCCTAAAACAACATTTTACAGAACTCAAAAATTTGTTTTTAGGCATCTGTTTGGTGCCTTAACCTGTATATATCAATTAGTTGCATTTATGTAGCATACATTTCATTAGATATCACTTAAAATAGCTCATTTCATGCATTGTTTCATTTACATTCCTCATGTCATTTTCCGATTGGTGCATAGTGTAATCAACACATTACCTTGTTTCATATCTGAAAATTGCATTTCATTACATTGCAGTTCATTTACTTTTTGCATAACGTATTCTTTAAATGTGCCTTTGATTTGATTAAACATGGATTTTATAGGCATAACACCCCCTCTTATGGGGTTGATTTTGATTACAACTATGAGGAACATTGCATAGACCAAAATATTACATTACCCATTGGTGCGAATGGAGGTGTAGACAATCATAACACACATACTTTTTCTTCTCCTGATACCTCTCCTATTAGTGATGAAGGTATCTTGGTGAAGGAAGTTACAAGAATTGCGAATCTTGATTGTCCACTTTCTTATTGCAGTTTGGATGATGTTAGCAAACAAGATGATGAAAACATAGAAACATTCTTGAATACCACTTCATCTAATCCCCATAACCATTGCAATCAAAAATTTCCATCTCCTCATATCCATCCTCGATGTCAAAATGATAGGTTGGTATTAGAAGACACCCCTATTAAGAGTAATGAGAATCTTGACACCCCCTTCCCTAATGCTCCTCCCATTTGGGATAATCTATTTGAAAACCATAGTGATGCATCTCTTGATGCCTCCCCCACTTGTGATGAAGCTACTTTACAAACCTCAAACTTGGATGAACATATTGCAAGCTCTCCTAGTTGAGTGGATAACATAACACAAGAGAATGAGATCTCGAAGACAATAGATATTCAACTAATACCTTCCCCTAATCATCCCCCTTTTTACACTACCATCCATGATCATTCCCCTATTATCGATGAAGTCATTTTGGAAGAACCTAGCCCTACTTTTCATGAATATGTGGCTTGTTGTTCTCCTAAAATCTCTCCTTCTAGGGAGAATCTCATGATGCTAGAAAATGATAACAATCATAAAGTATCTTCCTTCAATAAACAAGTGGTTCTTGATTTCCCTTCATTAGAGCTACACCAAACCAAGACTGCTGAGGTTATGAATGTGCAAGTGTCCATTAGATCCCCCTCGATCAATGAACTGCATACATACCTCATAGGACATCCAAAAAATCCTCTAATTCTCAACCCACCTTCACACAAACAACAACCTCAACATAAACATAAACTCACCCTTTACCCACCTTCACATCCGCTTTACCCTTCCAATCAACCTCAAACTACTGTGTTGCAGCAACCGAGTCATAATACTATTGCTCATACATATAACACTCGAAATAATCCACAACTGTCACAACCAACCCCAACCCCTTTACCTTTACCCAATTTGCCTAGTGCTCCTCATTACATCCCACACACAAAGGAATATGATCTTGTTGAACAATTAAAGAATACTCCTGCAAAAATTTCCCTTTGGGATTTACTTCAGAACTCACCAAATTACAAAAATATTCTTCAAATAGCCTTACAAAAAATTGTAATTCCTCCTAGTACAACTCCGAATGATGTGGCAGCTTTAATCTAGAGCACGAATCTCAACATTAATTTTCATCAACATGAGCTCCCTCCTTTAGAGTTGTGAAAAAAATTTGATGCTTTCATGATCATTGCTCAATACAAAACAACCGGAATAAAGAGAACTTTCATCGACAATGGCTTTACTCTTAATGTGTGTAGTGTGAGTCTTTTGGATAGGCTCGACATTCATAGATCAATCATTTGACCTAATTCTCTATCTATTAAGGGATTTGACAATATCGCAAAGGAATCACGGGTAATTATTATGCCTCTTAAGGTTGGAGTGGCCACCTTAAATACACCAATACATGTCATGCCTTATGAAATTTCATGCAATCTTATCTTAGGAAGACAGTGGATTCATGCCATGAATGGTGTTCCCTCCACTCTTCATCACAAAATGAGTTACATTTACAACAACAAAGTATACACCCTTGACGTTGACCTCGAGCCTTATAGTGTCTTACAACTTTCCAAAACTGTCGGGAACCCTACGAGCACATTAACACCAACCATACAAGTGGAACCTATACAACAAAATGACAACAAAATTGAACACCACATGACATTATCAAAAGACGATTGGGGTTCCTTGGATTTTGAGCATGACTTCATGGGTGAATACAAAATTATCCACAAAGATTCAAAAATGAAAAAAGATACAACCATGTCAACACCAACTTTGGAAGACCTTTCGAAAGTATCCACCTGAACCACTTTAGACAAATAAGAAAAATACACAACAATGAACAACCACCCGATTCTAAAGTAATGAAACAACTTTATGGAAAAGGGTATGTGCTCATGAAATGACTTGGCTATACTGGAAAAGGATGTGGTGCTCGAGAACAAGGTATCTGCAACCCTATTGAACCTCTCACACAACAAACAACTCATGGTCTCAGTTATTGTCCTATAATAGAGATCACCAACCCTCCACCCAACATCAATAATATCACACGACACCCTTCTAAATCATCCTTAACAACTAATGGTCTTGAACATCATCCTTCATCAAATATGCACAACACATATACACCTTTGCTTAATGTCAATGTTATCTCAGAAAATGTTCATGATTTGAATTCGTTAGATTTTATACCTTCCCATAATGAGAAGAATAAAGTCTCGCAATCTAGAGCAACTTGTGTAAGTATGACATCGAATACTAAGCAAGATGTATCTTTGACACCAACCACAAGACCATCTTCTACCATTAATCAAGAGGGTATCTTGTCGAGACTCCTCAAAGATCACTTGATCACCCTCCCTCCTAGAACTCAAAAGAAATGCTATTCCAAGACTTCCTTTTGTGCATATCATAGAGTTCATGGCCACTCTACTAATGACTGCACTTCCTTGAGTTATAAAATACAACATTTTCAGGAGTTTGGTATGCTTCCCTATGTGGGGGCATCTAATTCCTCTAATTTCTATTGATTTTCACTCCACCATGCATCTCATCAATCCTTTTAGCTCGCTTCTATCCTACACTAAGTGGGGTAAAAGGGTTCGATAGCCTTGTCCTCATATGTCACTTGTGGTTGCCTCCTTTGGGCTAGTTGTTAAGCTTTCATGAATGCATCAGAGCAAGCTTGGGATGTGGACGACATGCCTTAAGTTGGCTCGCATATGGCATACTTCTCTCTCTCATGACGTAGCTTAACAAAAACATATGACTTGGCATAGGGCTTTCCGAGTAAGCTCTCATGTTCCTCTTCTTCTACTTTAAAGCAATTTATCATAGTACGAGTGCTCGCAATTTATTTAAAGTGGGGGCATACATCACCACTCACATTTCATTGTGTGATTTTCTTTTTCTTGCGATTTCCTCTCTTGGACACATTAGGTACAATGTTCCCCAAGATGAGACCTTGCATTTTTCCTCTCTTGGAAACAAGAAGACATCGTTTGCACTAATCCTCTCTTGGAGATATTGAGCATGATGTTCCCTAAGATGAGACATTGCATGGAAAAAACAAAATCCCTTTGAACAATCCTTACACTATTCTACATTAACAATGTCTATGAGTGTCTTGCATACAAAATTTTGCTTACCTCATGGAGCTTGAAAATCAATTTTCTTTGTGGCGGCTTGTTAAAGTTATCAGCAGGTATAACTTTGATATGGTTGAGCAAGAATCCCACCTAGCAGCATGACTTTTCCCCATAGCCACTTTTGTGTTTGTGAGAGGATACCAACTAGTGTATGTATCTTACCTTTTTGGGCTTTCTCACCCTGCAGACAACTAGTTATGTGGCCCCAGAGTGAATATACAGTTTGGCCTTTCTCACCTGGTGAACAACCAAGGAGTTTTGTTAGCCCAAAGTGAGTACATCTTTTCCACCTTATCTTTCTTTTTATCTTTCCATTGCATGATTTTTTATCTTGGGGGCTTGATGTACATGTGCATCTCTCTTGAATGGCTACTTTAGTGTGAGTTTGAAAAATGTTCATCCTCTCACTAAAGTGGGGGCTAAATGTGCCGTAGAGAAAAGGATCCTTTGCTTGAAATGATATTAATTGGACTTATAAGGACTTAATCTAGTGTTGTGAGGCATTTAATGTGTCCACACTAGGTCTTGGACCACCTTGCAAATCAAATAACATGTTTTTGATGTCTTGTAAAGGTGTTGTAAAGTATTGTAAAGGACTTTCACACTTTTCTAGACCTAATGAACCCACTTCTCCCTAATTCAACATTGTAAAATATGTTTAATAACATTATTACATCAATATAGAAGGATTTTGACGTAAACTTAATGATAAAGTAGTGTTGTAGTGTCATTTACACATTCACATTGGTTTTTGTGCCCTTCTAGGCTATGTGGACCTAATTTCAATGTTGTAAAGTGTATCTAATCACATTTTCACATTGATTTATGTGTCCCAAGCCCTATTTAACATTTACATAATCAATAATAGGTCCTAATTAACCCATATTGTGCATCCTGAGGCTTTAATTGATCAAACACCTAACAAGATGGCATTTTAGACCTTATTTCCTAATTCCTTGGCTTCTTAGGTGTTGAAATGGCCCCTGTGGGACCCATTCGCCATGCATGGTGAATTAGTCCCATCCAGGTGGGACCCATTCACCATGTGTGGCGAATGAGTCCTATTTGGCCCCCATTTTGACCTTTGAGTAGGAAAATGTGAAATTTAAAGTTTATTTTCAGTACATGTTGACCTATGATGAGGTATTATCGGGTACTAAGGCACAATTGTCTATAAATAAGTGTTTTTATTCTCATTTTACACATCTTATCTCATTATTACATCTTTCATCTTTAATTCATCATCTATCTTATCATCTAAGTCAAGCAAGTTAGGGTTTCTTCATTAGAAAGCTTCAAGTTAGCTTTCTAAGACATCCAAGGGTTGATTCTACATGTTATGTTGCAAAATTTCAAGATAAATGATCATGGAAAGGTAATATACTCCATTGTTGCATGTTTTATTCATTTATTTCATCATTTTGGTTTAATTTCCTAAATGAGGTTTGACCAAGGCAAACCCCCATGCCTTAACAATCAACATTACTTCTTCTCTTCTTGTGTGTTTGCAGATTTAGGTCCTTTGGAAGCTTGGAAATCATTGAAGATCAAGTTGTAAAGTCATTCAAGTCATCTCTTCATCATTCAAGTCAAGATATATATAAAAAGTCACTTTCAGACTCGAATATGACATTTTTGGAAGCATACACCTATAGGAAGACAATTTATAGATCAAAAGCCTCAGATCTCACTCTTGAATATTTAGAAATTCAAAAGTGGACTCATTCACCATGGGTGGTGAATGAGACCCACCACAGGGTCAATTTTGAGTTTTCTGCATTTCTGAGTACCCTTTTGTTAGAAACGGGTTTTGGCACAGTTTACTAGAACTGGGACTGATTCGCCCAGAATGGTGAATGAGTTCCTCCAAGCCTAAAAAACAACATCATCAACATTCCAACATCAATTTGCAGTCCTCATCAAATTTATAGGTGCATAATTTCAATCTGATTCACTTCTGTTGCATTTTCCTATTTATTTGTAGGACATTTTGTTAATACACAATGTGTTTTCAAACAATTTGTTTTCTTTTAGTTTCTATTCATTAGTCAATCAATCTTATTCATTTATTGCATTGAAGCATTGTATCTATACATATTGTATCCTTATTCTATCCATATTTTATTTACTTTGAATGTAATGTAAGCATCTTTGGCCCATCCTTCTCCTTTTAGGTGAAAAACCCTAGGAGAGCTAGAAAGCAAGTGGGTGCCAAAAATCTATGTTACAATAATCATTTTGGTTCTCCCTCTACAATCTATAGTGTCATGATAGAAAAAATCATATCCTCAAAGAAAAATTTCTTTGTTGAAAGATATAGGCCTCTGGATTTCAGTAGAATCCAAGGTTATCCACATCTTGTTCCTAAAAATATAGATGAAAAATTGCCAAAGTTTAGAAGAGACTATGAAGGGTCAACATTGAAACATTTAAAAATTTTCATTGATTTGACAAAAGATTGCTAGATAGAAGAAGATGATGTTATATCATGAAACCTTTTGTAAGGTCTTCAGAAGATGATGTTGAAGATTAATTTTCTAATTTTCCAATGCATCACATTTTATCATGGAAAGAACTTGGAAATCTATTTATTGATTAGTTTAAAGGAATGGAAAATCAATGCTCATTTGACAATAAACATTTGTATATTCATGAATACTTTAAGGAGGAATATGAACATGAATTTGAGTATATATCACCTATTGATGCATTGTTTGATATAAGAAAATATGAGGGTGAATCCTCATATAATTTTTATGATAAATTTATGAAATATTTATCCCCAGTACTAGAATCATAGAGACCTAATAAATCACTATATATTGATTTATTTTGTGAAAATCTTGAGCTAGGTCTGAGTGTACTATATCAAAAGAATTGAAGCCTTCTAGATTTCAATGGATATACTAATGGATTTCAATTTTTATAGATGTGAAAAGGAATTATGTAAATAGAATTATATCTTCAATATATTATGGAACTATTTTTCTTTCCCTATGTGATTAAAAGAATAAATATAATGTGACAAAGAATAATAATAATGCATTCTATAGTGTAGATGATGTTTCTGATCAACTCATAGAAAAAATATGTGTAGATGAAGGTTGCAACCATAATAGTGAGGATGTAAGGTATAATGAGAGGAATGAAATATGTGAAGTCATTCCTTATATTGGTTCTAAAAATATAGAAATATAGAGAGCCAATTTTATATATTACAGGAAGACTGCACTGATTCATATGTTGATTATAGTGTCAAAAAATGGGTGCCTTGACATTTTCACACTCGTTTGGGTCCTCCTTGTGGATTTTGGCTTAATGTTGCCTTGATTTAGTGTTGTAATGTGGATAAAACATTCACATTATGTCATGGGCCCTTGTGAACTAATGGAATTGAATGGTGCCTTGCTAAAGTGTTGTGAAGTGTTGTAACACACTTTCACACTTTTCTAGGGTTTTCTTAATTAACTAAGTATAATTTTATTCATAATCAACATTAATCTTGCCTTATTTGGAGTGTTGTAAAGTGTTGTAACACACTTTCACATTCCTCTATGCTTGTCATTAATAATTGGGCTTTCTTATGCTTTAGTTGGCCCTATTTTGCTTCCACAAGCCTCATTTATTGCATCTTTTCGAGGATAATCTGGAAACCAATCGGTAACCAATCATAATTCAGGTGTTCATGGCTTGTATGGCCCAGATTTAGTATCTGGGACTCATTCACCACCTTGGGCGAATGAGCCCTACTTAGGTCTGTTTGGCCCCGATGTAAGTTTCACACATTTCTAAGCATTTTTCATTTTTGGTCCTATACATTATGTGTGATGGGAATCATTCGCCACCTTGGACGAATGAGTCTCGTGTGACCAAAATTGAAATTTAAATCAAATTTCTGGCAGGATTTTATTCTCCTAGATCTAATGTCGGATTGTAGTGTTGTGATTTTAGGAATTCTTGCATAATTAAGTATAAATACAAGGTTCTTTCACTTATATTCTCACCTAGAAATTTTTACCTAATACTCAAGAGAGTTCTCAAGAGCAATTGAGCATACACAAGAGAATTCAAGGCATTCAAGGGTAGATTATCAAGCATTTTAGAGCATTCTTCAAGTGCCAATCATCATGTTAAAGATTATATTCTTCATGTTTGTTATTGTGCTAACATCTATGATGTAGAGTTGATTATTCAAGAAAGCATTACATTCAAGATCAATATCATTCAAGCAAGAGTCAAGAACCACATCCATTGCAGTCATTTCAAGCATATTTACAACATCTTATTGCTAGGGTTTGGTGATTTGCAACATTGTCTTTTTCCTTTCATATTTTCTTTCATTGAACAAGGTTTAATTACCAACAAGGGGTTTGACCAAGGAAAACCCCTATTCACTAACCCCACAACATTTTTCCCTCTTCCTATGTGTGATTTGTAGGGCTAGGTTGCAAATTTGTCAAGAAGCAAAGTTGGAAAAAAGTTGCCAAATCCCTAAAGTTGTCAAAGTTGTTATCAAACCTTGGAGAAGCCTGGAGAAGGTCTATACCTATGGCAATTTGTAGTTTCAGATCTGGAAAACAATCAGAAAGAGTAGAGTAGACTGAGAGGCATAAAATCCAATTTAGAAATTCCAAAAAAGCAAAAGTGGGCCGATTCACAACTATTGGCGAATGAGTCCCACTATACAAACCTGGCAAAGATTTTTACAGATTCAAATACCCTTTTGGATGAAACCTGTTCCTACACATTTTCTCAGAAATTGGACTAATTCAGCTAGCTTGGTGAATGAGTCCCAATCAACATTAGTAGCAGATTTTTTAGTGATCCAAACCTCCATTCTTCCTTCTTTAGTCTTCTAGATGCACACCTTCTGTTTCATAGCTTTTTGTTACATTTTGTATACTTTTTTAGGTATTTAGAGTTAGTTTGCATTCAATTAGGGTTTTACATTATTTTTTGCATTTCATTGCCTTTTCCAATTCTGCACTTGGTGGTGAACACCTCATTAGAATTCATTTAGTCCCTAGGACAACTGTTTACAAGATTTCAATCTCCTTTGTATTGAAATCTCAAGGGTTTGTTCTTGAGTGAGAGTAAGGAAATTGTCTCTCTCCTTTTAGGTCCAAAACCCTAGAAGCAAAAAAGAGAGCACCATTTTCTTCCTTTCACTAATGAATCTACATTATCTCACTCATTAATGAGAAAATGGATAACCCACCTTAGAGAATGGATCATAAAAAATTTATTGACCATTATAATAATATAAGAGTATCTACTATTTTTAGCATGTTGACTCATCATGAAGGGCATGTTAGAATATGAACCATAAATTTGGGTTCCATATATGGGTCATGATAGTGGCCTATAGTTTATGACTTCCTATGCATGGTTTCATGCATTGAATCTCCTATATATTAGGTGTTTTGTTCACAAATATGTACAAGTTTTATGGTTGATTCATAAGTACTCTTATGTTGATGATTCAATTACTATAGTTCTATATGTTGATGATACTCTTATAAGAGTATCTCCCTGGATATTGTATTAGAACCTTTATTGAAAATAATATAATTGGTTCACTCTTTGGAGTGTGGAAATTTTCTCTCAAAATGGTTTTTCCCATTTAAATTATCTTTTTATTGTATAAAATTTTATGAAATTGTAATATATTTTTTATTTTTGCATACACCTACCGTAAAAGTTTAGTGTATGAAGAAAAAATTGCATCATTAAACATTTTCTTTCACCATATGGGGACATGCATATACTTTATGACATTTTCCACATTCTACTACATGACGACTATACACTTACATGATTATCCATATGACCCTAATGAGTATTATTTAGAATTTTTATTACATCTTTCACTTTCACATGATACTTTCTTATGAGGATTATGCATGTGATCTTGATGATTATTGTGCCTACATCTTATAGTTTCATCCTAATGGACTGCCTCATCATGTTCATGCTAACAATAATAGTGTGTCTTACACTTATATGGTTAATGATGATTCTACTTTTTGTGAATACTTATAGTGGTGATATCTCATAGTTTTTGATTATGGAACAAATAGGTTTGAGAGGGGTCTCGAAACCCTTAATAGTAAGGAAGTGAAGGGTAAAACATTAACAGAGCACAAAAAAAATAGGAAATTTCCCAAAAAGAAGAACACACTAGAAAACCAGGGTAGAAAAGCCAAAAAACCTGACAAAAAACCACTAAACAACCAACCCCTAGGCCAGGTTCCGAAGGATGTCTGCCGCTTCCTGTTACAGACTGTTCATGTTGAGTGCAAACTTCTTGATCTCCTGGATGTTGACTAAAGCTTGGTCTGCCTTCCTTAAATCAAATTTTCTCTGGTCCTGTTACTCGACCCCCCACTATTCGGCTGCCCTTCCTCATTTTCCAAATCAAGAAACACAACAGTCTTTACCTGATGGGATTTTTCCAGGTTTTCCACCATGGTATTTATTGACGCCAAAATTTGACAAGGTAACAGTCTTATAGGAAACTCAGTTTAAGGGGGACCTTTTGCGTTAAACTGAGTAACCTCCAAATTTTTAGAGAAGCCTACTTCTTCTATATTGGGGTTTGGAAAGAGAAAAGGAAGTGAATATAATAAAGTAAAGTTTAACCTAAGGTGATGCGCCAATATTTAATGATGGGCACGATAAATCATAGATTTAAGGGCCTGAATGGTGATGTTGTGTTCCAAAACATCAGAGACTTAATATTATAGCATAGACAATTTATTTATTGACATAAAATAACGTTGCATACATTCTCACTACCAAGAAGAGTCATTAGACATGATCTAGGTAAGCAAACTTGCATCCAACATATATAGAAGTTCTTCAAATGAAGTGTCAAGAAAATATAGAGCACAGTTCACAGTTTTAATCAAATAGCATGAAAAATAGAAAGGCCAAACAATTGGCACAGTCTGAGAGTTTTGCAATTAAATAAAACAGTAATAAAGGCTTGGCATCTTTTTAGTAAAACCAACATGTTTTTCCCCAATTTCAGACCATTTCTCATCAACAAAGAAAGTATATATAGCAGGAAAACCTCCCACCACTTCGGAGAATAGTAATAGAAAAGATCTCGCAATATTATGCAATGATGTCTGAATCAGAATATTCCCAAGGCCGTTACAACAGTATCGAGCCGCAACACAACATCCAGTCATCCCAGGCATAGGTGCATCCTTTGCAATGATGGCGGTGGTACTGGTTAGACAAGTGTCATCCACTGGCATGAATGATTATGATAAGCAGCAACCAATAGCATTATTTGGTTCATTTGGTTCATCGCCCACATAACAGATCCGTGCTTAGGCACATGGCAGCCTTTTGCTGCCCATATGAACCTTTCTCCCATCGCTGCAGAGGATTTGCGCAAAAGCAACACGTGTTGAATGGGCCGAGTACCTTATCACATTGGAGGGAACGCTCATCATCCAGGTGTAAAAGACGCGTGGCAGCATTTCGCTACCTGTGGTTGCTATTTCATCCTTACGTTGAAAGATTTGCGAACAATTGACACGTAGCTAGAGTCTACTGCAGCTAGAATTTGTGGGGCTCGCCAATACCTTTTAGGCATGAAGGCTTCGTGGCAACATTTCACAGCCTGATGAGGGGTCATGAAAACAAGGAACAAAAGCAACTCGCAGCCGTGACACGTGGAAGCACAACGAAGCTTTCCAGGATTTGAAGAGAATGCCGATACTTGAAGTTGCGAAGAGTAGACATGTGGAGTGGCGGATCAAATCCTTGATAAAAGGACGAGCAGACTTGGTGATGCATAGGCCGATGCACAAAAATAAATCCGAAGGGAGTTGGTTAAATATTTATTTAACAGCTTTTGGCGACTATCAGGGGCATTTTGACTAAGGAACAAAGAACCCAAAATTTCTCTGGTTCTGTAGACCAGAGCCCTATCCATTGGGATAATAGAGTCAGAGATTGGAGAGAGCCGTTTGCAAAGGCAAACCATTCATCCTCGGACGGTTTCACTATGTTGTGCAAATTCTCCTGTGCTCCACTTAAATCGATAGTTTTTTTGTGAGGTAGCATATTAGGTAAACCGACTCGTGCTTGTATATGAAATAGCAGCTGTGAGAGCAGATGAATGATTCCCTCAATGTCGGTTGCCATGGGAGGATGGCTGAACTCCTTGAAAGCCTCCAAGTCATTTTCCTTCTCTTCTATAATTTCTGCAATCTGCACAGTCGTGGCAATAGAGCCATCTTTGAGGAATGGGGATGGCAGTCCCATCTTGCCTAACTTGGATAAACTTCCTTGTATGCTATTCAGTGTTTTATTCAAAATAGCTGCTGCTGCTTTAATGTGCTGGAAGACAGAGTGACAATGGATGAATTTGTTTACCGTTTGAGCAGCAATGTCCTGATCCTCAATACCCACTCCAACCAGGATCTCATCAGAGACCGAGTATAGCTTGGTGAGTAGATCCCTTACCTTAGGAACCCTCTCCAAGACGAACCGTGGGAACTGTTCAATTGTATCATGGGCCTCCTGGCTGAGCCTGGATGCCTTGTCGATAAATCAGAGGGTAGGCTGTAGTGTTAGGCATTTGAAAGGTTTTAATTTTCTCCCAGTGAGAAATGTATAATTGCCTAACTAGTGAAATGATATTAGGCTGTGTAGGGGGAGGCAGGAGAGAGGCTTCAAGTGAAGTAATCTCCACATCTCTCGAAATAATGGCCTCAGCCAATTCTGCCTTTTTTTCTTTTCTCGGATGCCAGCTGCTCTGTAGAGCTGCTCATTTCTTTATTACAATTCTTCTCGGCTCGAGAGTGATTTGCTGAGTGCTCATCTAGAGAAGCCTTTGTCTCTCAGAGCTCTTCCTCTATTTGAGCCTTTAGGCCTTTAAATTTGGCATCTTTCTCTTGTATTTTTTGCTCAAATTAAGCTTGTTGGCATTCCAGCTCTTCCTTTTTTCTGTGCCATCCCCTGACTATGTCTAAGGCAAAGGCACTCTAGCTCTTCATTCTTCAGTCGTAGATTCTACTCCACCTCCTGGTTCTTGCTTTGTAGCTCTTATATTATGGCAGGGTCGGCAACCTGAGTCTTTGCAATTTTTCCCCGAAGTTTGTTCCTTTCATTCTCTACTGCCAGCATTCTTTCAGTCATGCGGGCAATATCCGCCTCTAAATATTTCTCCTTCCTCTCCAGAAAACTAACCATTTCCCTAGCTGCCTTGAGCTGCTCATTCTTCTTTAGCTGGCGACTAGTTTTGAGGAAGTCGAAAGTGACTACCCGTTGCGTTTTCCTCCATGATTTCAACTTTATCTTGCAGTCGGGCTACCTTCATGTCGAGTCCGACTGCATATATCTCATAGTCTTCTAGTTGCATTTCTCCCTTAGGTTTGCTTACCCTCGGGTACATGGTTGCGAACTTCAATTCTTGCTGGACCTCATCATAAAGAGCCTATACTCTTGGCTCAGTAGAAACACTGTCATCTTTTTTCTTGCGTTTCCTCATTCTATTCACGCGTGCCTCCTTTCCGCAATCTATCTGTGCTATGAATTCGGCTGGTGATGAAACCAGTCCATCTGCGAAAGGAGCACCAGAAGGTAGGGCATAGGGATAGGTAACCTTCATAGGAACAGACATTTGTTTCTTCTGGAGAGTGAAAGTTTGTGGAGAGAAGTGGGGCACGTTCCATAGTTTGGTTTGAGAACCAACAACAGAGCTAGTCATTTGCAATGACTGGACAAGGGGAATCAGCCACAAGGTTGATTGGCTGAGACTGTGGAATGCTTAACAGGGTGTTAGACTGTTGCAATGGAAGAGGATCTGTAATCATAGTGAAAAAAGAATGGGCACTCATAGGGGGAATGTTTTCCAAAAGCGAGGAGAGGAAGGTCTGAGCGGTAGCAGCGGGCATAAGAATACGCAAAGGAGTAATTATGAGCGGGGTGACCTATGAAAACTAGGCGAATCCAATTGAATATGTCAGACTAAAAGCAGAAGGCTGAGGGCCAATACTTATGGTAGGGATCGCCAGTGAAGCAGGGGCAGATACCAAGGAATGAGATGTAAGAGAAGAAGCGAATTGTACATGTTGACTGGCTGCTGGCATCTCCAGAAACATCAGTGACTCCCTTGCAACTTTTGGTTCCTGGCTAGGAGAGAGTACTCTTCCTCCACCAGGGTCTTGTGAACCCTCACCGATAATACTCTCCGTGCGTTGTCGTTTCACAGGTGGGGTCTCTCTAGCTTCGGCAGTCATCTCTGTTTGTTGTAGTGATAGCCTGGGTGGTTTAGCAGCCCAAGTGAGTGTATGCGAGCCCCTTGATATATTAAAGCGCACGTTCGTGGCCACATAGGAGGATTGTCCGGGGCCTTTTTCTTTTTTCGTGGATGAGGCCGATGTCACCGCTTCCTCCTCCTGCTCCTCAAACTCCTCCTTCGGGTCCCTGCTCTTATTAATGCTAGAGCTCAGGCTGGGATGGCCTTCCTTCTAGAACCTTTCAAATTCTTGGTCATCCTTTAGTTTATTGTAAGGAGCATCCAACTCTGCTATTTCCTGGCGATACTTCCAGAAAGTCGCTATTTTTTCCTCACTCCATTCCTCATCTTTTTTTAACTTTTTGTACATACCGCCCTCCATGGGGATGTTATTCTAGGCCACTGCCACAACAAAGTAGAACTTGTACTATGGACCTCTCGTGTCTTGTGTAGGGATACGCGCCAATTGAACAAAATCCTCATCTTTTTCCGTCTGCAGGTTACGCCGCTTCTCCCAGTATGGTCAGGAAACATGGATAACCCTCATGTGTGGCTCCGGTAAGTCGTCAAAAGGGTTTTATTCCCACTTATCATCTACTAGTACCAACCCTAGATAGGCCAGCTTGTCCTCTAACAATTGGTCCGATTGTTTTTTATTAGAGTCACCAACTTGAAATTCTTCAGACAAGAGAAAAATCCCTTCTTGACCTTTTCCCTGCTACAGAAAGTAAAAGCAATGACACACACACACCTGTTGGAACATTTCTAGCGTGAGAACTCTATCTATAATGCAGGCTGGGAGCAGGAAAGGTTTGCTAGTAAAGCCCTGCATTCGGAGGATCATAAAATATTTGCCTAAGAACTAGTCACAAGCAAGGGTGAAACTCTACATAAATCCAGTCTACTCCTTATTGAGCCGGATTATATCGCCTTTTCTGATCAAATCATGCAAAATAGGAGCTATAAAATAGTCTGAAAACACATAATAGTCGTATGATGTGGAAAGAAAAGGCGTCTATACAGACACTGACTTCCTTTTATTTTGTTCATCAAAAATTAATAGCGGCAAATACTGGGCAAAGAAATCCGGGTTCTGATGCAGAAACACGTGGACCAGGAACTTGAAAGAAACCTAATTTTTTTCTCCGCTTGATAATTCTCAATTTTCCGTATGATTTCTTCAACCATAAACTCAGCAAAATCATACTAGAAGAGTTCATGCTACTTGTGAAATTGCATTGCTGGTCCTAGTTGGAAGGTCTCTATCTTCTCATCGGAGTCTCGGCCGCACACAAAGGCTAGTATGGACATGGCATCCTGGAGATCGTCGCAAAACACACCGTGCGACAATGGGATACTTGGTGCTTTCGCGGCTGGGATGCCTTTCTTATTAGTCTCCTCCAACAAGAACTCTGAGCTCTTTCTCATCTTCTTCCATATTTTCTCTCCTTTTCTCGGGAAAAAATGCTCGATATTCTCTTTTCTTTTACTTGGGTCTGAGATGCATAACATGTGTTAGATGGCTTGTGGAGTGATGTGCACCCTTAAGCTACGACCTTCAATGTAGTGGGTATTAGGATTATAACACTAGACAGTAGCATCAACTACCTCCGGGCAATAGTGCACAAGTGGGACCATGTATTGAGGGAGACCACTGTACCAAACTCTCTGCGCTATGGATTGGTCTGCCTTAGGTGCCGATAACCTTGCACAGGCTGCCTCTCTGAGGGACTTAGGGTTTTTTGCAAGCGTTGGGTTGTAGATATTATCCCATTTATCTTCAACCCTTTTCTGGTTTCGGAAATTCTTGGGCCTATTCAGTTCTTCTGTATAGGCCCTCCTTGGCTTGTTGGGTATACCAGGCGTAGCGTACGCCACATCTTCATAGATATATACCTCCTCTGAAGAACATATAGCCATAAATAGTTCCTGGCTAATCTCTTCCTGCATTGGCTGAGATGAAGTTTCTGACATTTTTCTCTCTCTGAAGATTTCTACAAGCTCCTGGTTTTGCAATTCCCCTTAGTTCTGGATACACAGAAGAAGAATAACTCTGCACTTTAGCTCTTTGGCGTTTGTGAAAAGACTTTGAAACATTAGACCTTTTCATGCAATATTTGAAAATCTTTCCTCAAGGTGGTAGGCGAAAGCAAGTCTTTTACATTTAATTCAGTATGTACCATTAATTTTGCAATTCGTGCAAAATGAAATGCTTGTTATTTTGAGGCGGCCAGAGTTCATTATTGTGTTTGGCGATTGTGTGATACATTGTGATCTCCTTGGAGTTACTTGAGCCAGCAATTTTCTTGCTAACCCTGCGTTAGTATGCGCTGGCAATTAATTTTCCAGCCAGAATGATTATGCCAAGCAAATGATTATGGCCTGAAAAGATATGAATATCTCCTTGGGCTCTAGGACACGCTTGAGAGATGACATAATAGCCTACGGCTATACGTCTCACCACCAACGAGCGCCACCTTTTTAAAGCTAATTAATTAGCTTTTATTAATCAAGCACGCATTGAGTCATGCTATCACAAATGCAATTGGCCCATAAATATGAGCAAATGCAAGAACGCCTTTCAAGTTAGAAACTAGCTTAATATCACATTTTTTGAAGCAGATTAACATGCGTCTTGTCATTTTTCTATAAATAGGCCAGTAAGTAGTAAGGAAAACATAATTAGCATTTTAGTAGTGACAGGTTAGTAGTAGAGTCTTAAGCAAGCATTCTCACGGGTTAGGTGATAGATAAATTTTGGCATTAGCTCAGAAGCCTAGGAATAGTGTCAGAGCTATGGATACTCCAGTTCGCTTAACCTCGTATAAGTCACAGACAACATTCTTAGGGGAGGTTTCAACTAGGAGGTTGAAACAGATGACCAAGAATAAGCATTCTCTGGTCTTGGTAGCCATAAAGTGGGTTTTAGGCAAAGACTGTATAGAGTATGAGGACAAGTATCGGGTGATCACCAACATATGCTCTGACTTCGTAGCCTCCATGCTAGACATCAACATCCCCCGACCACTTATCCTGAAGCTGGTTAAAGAAATCTTCCCCAAAAAGTACCTAAATGGTCTTAGCAAGGTTGTTGCTCATGCTGCCTATGGAGTAGGCCTGCCGTCATCCAGCGACCTGCGTTGCTTTATTGAGGAAGAAGCTGTTGTCGTTTAGCTATCGTTCCTCAGCAGATTCCGCTTACAGACCCGTGACCAGCACCAGCAGAGGGTTACTCAGGCCCTACACTTCCTGTTCCGTAGCTACAACATGATACCTTTCTATGACGTAGATTGGTATACTGACTTCAAGAACCTGGTATTCCCCCCGCCAATGGCGGTTGTGCCTAATGATGCTGCCAGTGCTGCCAAAGAACCCGTGGACGAGGAAGAAGTGGACACTACAATTAATGCGTCAATTGTCGCTAGCCATTCCTTTGGATGAAAACCCCCTGTCTGCTCAACAAATGTCTCCCTGCCTGTTGCTCAGAATACCTACCCATAGCTGTATATAAGCCTGAAAAGAGGCCACCATATATATAATAGTTCAAATACTTGTTAAATTTTGGATTATGGCTTCCCAGCCACTTTTGTACTATAAATAACATATATGAATAGATATATATATCTTTTAAAGAAAATCCATGCTCTTTCCTTCATTCTGTATTTCAATTTTATGGGCTCTCAACTTCACTTTGTTATTTCTCCATACTTGGGTGTGTAAAGCAATTCTAGTATTCCACCTGCCAATAATAAGGGGCTAATTCATAGAAGCACAAACTAATTCGCAAAAGACCGGCCAAAGAAATGAAAATAAAATAAAAGCACTATTTACATATGTACAAAAAAAGAGTTCAGCGCCTAATAGAACAGCTTAAGATGAATCCCATTAACTGAGATTCCTAAGGGTTCCTATTCCATATTTTCCAGTTCAAAAGCATTGTGCTTTTTGCACTGAATGATTTTAAAGGGACCCTCCCATAGGCTATCAAATTTACCGTGTTGACCTGGCTTAGTAGCCCTTTTATCATACTTTAGCACTAAGTCTCCGCATTTTAAACCTTGGTCGGAAGCCTTCTTTTCAAACCATCGCTTGACCACCTGTTGATGGTTTGTCATAGCTATTAGGTAATTCTCCCTTTTTTCCTGTAATTCCAACAGTTCGGCGAGCTGAACCTCCATGGCTTCATTTTTCTCTATCTCAAGAGACTTCAATAACTGTATTGTCAGAATCCCTATGCAGATGGGTAACAACACCTCTTTCCTGTATACCAACTCATAAGGCGAAGTCTTAAGGACTTGCTTAGGAGTTATGTGGTTTGCCTAGAGCACTGTTCGAAGGTTTTTGTGCCATTCCCTCTGGTGTTCTGAGCCAATTTTTTTAAGGAGTTGAACTAAGCTTTTGTTTGTTGACTCCGCTAGACCATTTCCCTGTGGATAATAGTTTGTTGATTTCTTAAGGAATATGCCATTCTTTAATGCAAACTGACATACCTTTGCGCCTAGGAAAGCTCTGGCATTATTTGAAATGATAGTTTTTGGAGGGCCGAACCTTGTCACCAGTTCTTCGAGGAAATCTACAATTTTTGTTTCTGTTGCGCTTTTAAGGGGAACAACCTCCATCCACCTTGTGAAGTAATCCGCGACGGTCAGAATCCACTTGTGTCCGGCACTAGAAACCGGGTTGATCATTCCGATGAAATCCAAGCGCCATTATGCAAACGGATCATCTACCACAATAGGTTTGAGGGGCATTGCAGAATTATTCCTTCCGTCAGCGAAGAACTGGCATTTTTTGCAAGCCTTCACCAAAGAGTGGGAGTCATTAAAAAGTGTAGGCCAATAATAGCCAACATGCATGATTTTAATGGCGGTGGTTTTGGCAGAGAAATGTCCACCCGCAATGCTATTGTGGAACGCGTCGAGGATCCTATTCGCCTGCTGTGAGGTGACGCATCGCAGGAGAACACCATTAAAATTCCTTTTGAAAATGACTCATATTAGTGTATATCTGTAATTTTGCAACCGGTAATACCTCCTTTTTTGGGATGAGAGACCTGGTAGATACTTTCTAGTTTGCATGAACCTCAGTCTATCAGTCAGCCAACCGCCTTCCGATTCTAATTCATTTATCAAGACGAGCTCTAACTCCTCCTCTGCGGCGGGTGCCTCCTCATTCTGTGCCATGTACTTACATAGTCCTTTTCCTTTAATAGTTTTAGTAGGCTTGAATTTAATGTCATATTCAAGGATCTTAGTGATCCAATTAGCCCTTTTCTCTATGATCTCCCCTTCCATGATATATTCACGCACACTAGAATGTGCGACATACACCAGCACCTTGTTGTAGGAAATTAGATGGCAGAAATTTTTAAGTCCCTTTACTATTGCAAAGGCCTATCTTTCGACAAAATTATAATTCACCTCATATTCCTTTAGGGTCTGGGAGTAGAACGAGACTGGATGTTCCCCTTTTTCTTCGTCATCCTTTTGGGTTAGGACGGTAGCAATACTGGACTTGCTATTGAAAGCATACATTATAAAATCCTTAAATTGATCCAGATTAACCAGCACCGGAGTTGTGGAAATAGCTTCCTTGACCCTTTCAAAAGATTCCTGAGCTTTGGTTGTCCACTTGAATGTTTGATCTTTCTTCAGCATTAGGGTGATCGGCCTAATCATTCCTGCAAAATCAGAAATAAACTTGCTGACAAAATTTACTTTACCTAGGAAAGATTGAACTTTCTTATTTATCGAAAGGGAAGTTTTTTGATAGCCTTTACTCATTTGGGGTCAATTGAAACACCCTCTCTAGACACATCATGCCCCAACAGCTTACCCTGCAGCACTCCGAATACACATTTCTTCAGGTTTAGGGAAACTCCGATTTCCTGGCACTTTTGAAAAACTAATTCTAAATGATCAAAATGATCATCCCTAGATTTAGAGAACACAGTAAGGTCATCCAAATAGATTAGAATAAACTTATTGATTAGTTCGCTAAATGCGATGTCCATCACCCGCTGGAATGTTGCCCCTGCATTGGATAAACCAAAAGGAATTTTAGAATATGCAAATGTTCCCCACTTTGTGGTGAACAGAGTATTGTGATGATCCTCTTCTTTAACTCGGATCTGATTGTAGCTGGGGAAATCATCCAGTAGAGAGAATATTTTCGATCCTGTGACAGTTTGCAGGATTGACTCCATAGAAGGCAATAGATAGTGGTCTTTCAGAGATGCTCTGTTTAGGTCTCAAAAGTCCACACACAAGCAGATATCTCCATTCTTCTTTCGGACTGGGACCAGATTCAATACCCAAGTACTATGTTTGATCGAGAAGAAAATGCGTGACTCAATGAGCTTAGTTAGCTCCTGTGCCATTAGGGCTTCAATTTTAGGGTTGACTGGCCTTTGTTTCTGTTAGACTAGTTTTGCACCTTCTATTAGCTCAATAGTGTGCTGAATGATGCCAGGATCGTAACCCTCTAGATCATCATAGGACCAGGCCACTACTCCATATTTTTTGTAGAAACTGATGAGCCTTTCCTTATCATGATGTGGGACATTTTTTCCGACTAAGAGATTCCTACCATTGGAGACCTGAAGGTCCTCATAATCACTTTTATCTGCCATGAACTTTTTCTTATCATTTCAAGCATCATTACAATTGAATTTTTTTTCAAGAGTAACCAATCCTTTCAAAAGTTTATTAGATTTGAGCTGCATAATTTGTCATTCATAAGCCTTGGCAATCTATGGTTGAAGCTGATCGACGAACTCCCCTGAGTGCTGGATAAACGAGGCTGTGTTTATCACTTTCAAAAACTTGCCAACTCTGATCTCATTATTGGGGATCGCTGGTCGGACTAGTACTCATACTGAATGTTCGTTATGAAGTAGGTCAGAGACAGGATCAAACTGAGCACCAATCACAGCCATGCGATTTGCATCGCTATTTTGTTTTTGGGGAACGGTCTGGATGTTGAAAGCTTCAAAAACATTAATCAAGTCCCAGACTCGGTGCCGATAGGATCTCATGAGGACATTCTCTACTACAGAAATTCCTCAGACTTGGTTAACTACCAATTCAGAATCTTCGAACATAATTAATTGCTTAATGCCCATTCGTTCCGCAAGGCTTAGGCCTTGGACTAACCCTTCATATTCAGCCTCATTGTTTGAATAGGCAAAATGAAAGCAGAAGGACCTTAACCATTTTTTATTTTGCGGGGATATTAGATATACCCCTACTCCAGCACCTACTTTGCTTCTTGCTCTGTCAAAGTACAGTGTCCATAGCTCATTTGCTAGGCTACCCTTGGATTCTTTGGCGACCCTTAGAAGCACCTGGTCTTCATCATAAATTACATATGTGCCCAACCCTGTAGCATGATAATTTTTGAAAGGATCATTGTTTATGTGTTCACTCAATAGAGAATCTTCTTTATCATTCTGATCTCTGCTCACCTTCTCTTCCTCTAGCAATTCAACGCAATACATTTCTTGCTTGGTGATCGAGGTATGTGCGACTTCAAAATTGATCAAAGCTTCATCCGCCACATGTTCAGAATGCAGAGCCTTCGATTCTATCTTCGTTTTTGCACCGTATTTGGTCCTAAGTATAAGATGTGACCAATCCAAGGACAGGTATCCGCCCACCTTTGAAGTAAACTCTCGGGATAGACAGAGACCAAAAATAGGAGGAACATCTATGATGACTGTGTCCTGCGGGACCGTGATACTAGGGCAGGCAAATAGAGTTAAAGGAAGCGCTTTGATGACACCTACGGTCTCAACTTTATTTTCATCAAGCTGCATCACCCCTCTTTTCATAGGTTCGTAGCTGAGTCCCAAAGCTTTGGCTATCTGTTTAGGAATAACCATTGTACTAGCGCCATAATCAATCATAGCATTGTGTAATAAATTCTTTCCTATAATGAAAGTTAAGAAGAAGGGCTGAGGTTTTGACCTACTTCTATCCTCGGCAGGGGATTCCTTTGTATTGTCTGTAAGAACCATAGCTGGCGGTATCTGATAAACAACCTCTGCACTGGCAAATGACTTTGTTGATGCTGGGTTGATCTCTTCTTGTAGCACCTTCTGTAATAGCATCTTTTGTTTTAGGATAGCTAGAATGTCCCATAGAGACACATTAGCGGATGATTTCTTCAATTGTTCTACCACATTAAAAGGTGGCAAACCCAAAGATTTCTACTCCTTGGTTCTTGCTATAATAATTTCCTTCCATGGTTGAGAAGGTGAAGGGATGGTTGAAGCACTGGGAATATGATCAGAAACACCTTTGAGTTGTGGGCTGTCCAGATGCGAAACAACTGACTCACTAGTGAACCTCCTCTTTGAGCGTGTGTTATAATCATACTGCACTTGCGGTGTTTGGATATGAATGCGTCATTAGCAAACACCGTCTCTTCTTCCTCCATCCAGGAGAAGAGCGCATGATTAGGAGCAATATCAGATTCTTATTCTAAAGACATTCCTTGCATTTGTGCGATAAGGACTGCACTCTCCATTTGTGGTGAGGCATATACATAACCTCCATTTTTTGTTGCTGCATGTAGGCTACGTTGCTCTACCACTTTTTGTTGTAGGTTGCCACGCAGACAGTTTCGGGGCATATGCACATCACTGCAGGGGAAACACCATGGATTGATATCATCAATAAGATTATTCTATCCTATGGTTAATTCCCTACTCGAGCTTGGCGACGCACTCATCAGCCGAATAGGCACTGACACCATTTGGTTTGCCATCGGGGCTGGTGGATTATTGCGAGTTGTACCCTAATATTGATTTTGCTGATAAGAAGACCGCCTGCCTTGATAGTTTTGATACGTAGGCTTTGGAGGCGTTGCTTGGTTCCGCTGAAGAGTGGTTATATCATTTGCCATGGTTTGCAACATCTCTTTGAGGTCACTTATTTCATCCTTGGAAGAACCTGATGTAGAAGCCACATTTTCATGGGTGGTCGCATATGTGTACATTGACTAGGCAGTTGTGGGCACACTAGTTGACGCGACCTCTTGTACAAAGATCGATGTTTTAGGAAATATCGGCATAATAGGTCGAGGAGGCAATTTTCTGTAATCTATCAAATGATTCTCGGCTTTGATAGCGGTACCATAAGCATCTAGTAGAGTAGCTTCTCCCAAAGACTTGATCATCATAGAAATGTCAGAATTGATGGACTTCAGATAAAATATAAATTCCAACTCGGGAGTCGGGCATATGGTAAAAGGGATCCTCTGCCAATTAGCGTGAAATCGGGTATTAAAGTCCATCAGAGCCTCTTGGGGGGCTCGTCTTATGAAAAATAGTTAATAATATAATGAAGAATGATCTCCGTCGTTCGAGAACCTCTCATAGAACAGATCCCCGAGCTCATCCCAGGTGCGAATTAAATTAGGAGTCAGTGTTCGGCACCAATCTAGAGCCTTGCCTTTAAAAGACATGGTGAGGAGCCTCAAGGCTACATTCTGCGCTATAATACTGTGTACCAGACATACGTTCACCACATCCTGTAAATGTTCTACGGGTGTCCTTGAGCTGTCTCTGGCAAACTTCGGTATAGCTTTCATGGCTGAAACCGGGATAGTGCCCCACACAGCGGGCGCTACTAGGGCTACCAGGGGACTTTTGACGTCCGATGCTATGTAGTTTCTATTCGTGGCCAGCAACATGGTGAGAGGAAAGGGTGGCGGGAATGGAATGGTTACTAGTTGATTTGCGACCTGCACTGTCCCTAGTGGAGGTACTAGTAAACTGGGATTGCTTGCTATTTGGGATCTAGTTACAGGCCGATGGCTCATACACCCTTCTATAATGCAATTTCATTAAGCTCAGTCCCACCGGGCATGCCAGAAAAAGAACAAACTGTTGATGCCAAAATTTGATGAGGTAACAGAGTCTTATGGGAAACTCAGTTTAAGGGGGACCTTTTGCGCTAAACTGAGTAACCTCTAGATTTTTAAAGAAGCCGACTTCTTCTATATTGGGGTTTGGAAAGGGAAAAGGAAGTGAATATAATAAAGTAAAGTCTAACCTAAGGAGATGCACCAAGATTTAATGATGGGCACGATAAATCATAGATTTAAGGGCCTAAATGGTGATGTGTTCCAAAACATCAGAGACTTAAGATTATAGCATAGACAATTCATTTATTGACATAAAATAATGTTGCATACATTCTCACTACCAAGAAGAGTCATTAGACATGATCTAGGTAAGCAAACTTGCATCCAACATTTATAAAAGTTCTTCAAATGAAGTGTCAAGACAATATAGAGCATAGTTCACAGTTTTAATCAAATAGCATGAAAAATAGAAAGGCCGAACAATTGGCACAGTCTGAGAGTTTTGTAATTAAATAAAATAGTAATAAAGGCATGGCATCTTTTTAGTAAAACAAACATGTTTTTCCACAGTTCCGGACCATTTCTCATCAATAGAGAAAGTATATATAGCAGGAAAACCTCCCACCGCTTTGGAGAACAATAACAGAAAAGATCTCGCAATCTTATGCAATGATGCCTGAATCAAAATATTCCCAACGCTGTTACAACAGTATCGAGCTAGAACACAACATCCAGTCATCCTTGGCACAGGTGCATCCTTTACAATGATGGCGGTGGTCCTGGTTAGACAAGTGTCATCCACTAGCGCGAATGATTATGATAAGCAGCAACCAATAGCATTATTTGGTTCATCCAGTTCATTGCCTGCATAACAGATCCGCGCTTAGGCACGTGGCAGCCTTTCACTGCCCATATGAACCTTTCTCCCATCACTGCAGAGGATTTGCGCAAATGCAACACGTGTTGAATGGGCCGAGTACCTTATCACAGCGGAGGGAATGCTCATCAACAGGCCGTAAAAGACACATGGCAACATTTCGTTGCCCATGATTGCTATTTCATCCCCACGTTGAAAGATTTGTGAACGGTTGACACATAGACAGAGTCTACTGTAGCTAGAAACTGTGGGGCCCGCCAGTACCTTTTAGGCATGAAGGATTCGTGGTAGCATTTTGCAACCCGATGAGGCATCACGGAAACAAGGAACAAAAGCAACCTGCAGCCACGACATGTGGAAGCACAACGGAGTTTGCTGGGATCCAAAGGGAATGCCGATACTTGAAGTTGCGAAGAGTAGACACGTGAAGCGGCAGATCAAATCCTTGATAAAAGGCCAAGCAGACTTGACGATGCATAGGCCGGTGAACAAAAATAAACCTGAAGGGAGCTGGTTAAATATTTATTTAACAGTATTCATGGTCTGTGCAGTGGATTTTAAAATCTTATGGTTCATAATCAAAACTTTGTGGAGAGAACTTTTAATGTTCCTCAGCTACTCCTCCATATCCGCCTAATTTCCATCATGATTGTATTTGAAATCTTGTAATTCCTCCACCATTTTCTTGAGGCACTCAACCATACACTTCTTCTCCTCTTCCATCCATAAATTAGTTGCCTGACCACTACCACTGTCTCTGTTATTGTCATCATTAGCTTTCTCCAGTTTACTATTCATAGCTCTCTTATTTAACTTAATTTCCTTAATTTCAAAGAACACCCATATCATAAGCCTAAAGTTATCCACCACCCCATTGTGGGATATTGCAAGAACATCAGTGAGAAATTCCCATTCCTCCTTAAAATAATGATCCCTTGCCTTGAGGTCCATAGGGAAGTGAGGTCTCTCTTCTCTATCAGTCGCAGGATGGTTGGAATACTTAGACAACGACTCCTACTGTGAATCTTCTTCATTCACATCATAGGAGGGGTCCTTCGACACTTTTCTCTTGCCCTTCTTCTGAGGAGAATCCCTGGGTTTTCCTTTGTCCTTGTCATCAACCCTAACCTTAGGAAACAGTGTCTGGTGAGGTAGAGTTGACATGGCTTTAAAATGGTCATAAATTAGGACAAGCAATCCTTGATGAAGAATAGAATACCTGATGGGGTTCTGTCTATGGTTTTTAAGACTGGTATTCATAGAAGATGCAAGATAAAAAGGAAAAGAAATCCTAACCTAGTGCCTGAAATGATTCAGTAGGATGAAATGATACCCAAATACTTTGGTATAATGGCCATCTAAAGTAATGTACTCCATCAACACATTCAAAACCCTCCTCCAATGCGAAACAATTATGTCCGTGTCATAGTAGCTTATGGAAGTCCTTCGTAACTCCTCCCTCTTAGTATCTGACTTGGGAAATTTGTTGACTGCTTCATTAGATTGTTTCCTGTCCCTATAGAATTTAATACCCTCCGTCGAGAGGCCAGTAACCTCAGCAATCAACTATTCATTGATAACCACATGTCTGCCAAACATGTTTATCTCTCCATCCTGCCAATATTTCTCAAAAGCCCTAGTAACCTCCAGGTCCCAGCCACAGAGCTTTTCAATAAAAATAGTAATGCCACCATTCTCCAGCTTCTTCCATAGCTTCAAATTGCTCTTTAGTTGTGCACTGCTTATCGGCTCCACTTTGTGAATTTTTCCACCCATCGTATTGCTAGCAGGAATAGAATAGTCTAGAACCCTATAGAAACAAGCTCGAAAAATGCCCAGAAAGCATACAAAAATAATCACATGCAACAGAGAGATAAAGTAATTACTCCTCGACCAACTCAGAATAATCATTAAAACACAGTCTTGAGACTACAGGGGAGGACACTCAACCATCATTCAATGGAATGGGAAATTGCACCTTCCCATGAGCATGGTCATAGGTCAGTAGGACCTTAATGTCAGCTTCCAACTCATCTTTCCCCTACCACATCATCTTTTTCAAAGCTTTGACACCTTTGTTGGTGAAGAAATCCACCACCGTGTTTATCTCCCGATAGGCATGCGAAATATAACTTTTCTCAAAGGTAATAATAATTTCCTTAGAGAGGTCTGTCTAATTTTGTATAGACCATGAAGGTTTCTGATGACCCTTTAGACATTGGATAATATTATTTGAATCCCCTTCAATCCACACATATTTATACTTCAATTGGCTAGCTAGCTTCAAGGTCTGGAAAACACCAGAGGCTTTAGCCACATGGTTGGTCTGTGTGCCTAAAGGAACTGCAACAATCATAATAAAGACACCATTCTCATCCCTTATCACCCCTCCAATCCCAGCAGGCCCAGGATTTCCCTTGGTCATGCCATCAATGTTGATTTTGACCCAACCAAGGGGAGGAAGACTCCAGAATATGCCATCTCTAGAATCCTTGATGCTTTTGGACATATTGAACATATCCACATTAATCTTCTAGGCTCCCACAATTCTACAATCGTACTCCTGCATACTGACCTTACCTTTACCTTTAAACTTGTTATTAAGTAAATTAAAATTTTCAACCACAGCTCTAGTAATCTTACCAAAGACCACTTCCTTTGAGAGAGCAACATCCCTGAATATTCTGTTATTGTGTTCTTTCCAAATACCCCAGGCAAGGTGAGGAAATATATAGTTCCAGAGCAGATTCAGGGCCCAATTCTTTGAGGGGGCCTTCCATTGATTATAAAAATCCACAATAGTTCCAAGAAAAACCTAGCTAAGATCCCACATTCGTAGAATCCTACACCATATGGCATAAGCAAACAAACAAAGGAGAAATAGATGTGAGGAGGTCTCTGCCTCAACACAACACAAATAACACCTATTAGGAAAAGAGAACCCCCTCTTATAGAGATTATCATTGGTCAACTACTTGTTTTGAAGAAGAATCTAGACAAACAAATTGACTTTCGAAGTAAGGTTGTGCACCCACACCTTATCCAAAATAGGGATGTCAATGCCAAAGTAATAAGAATCCACAACAGAAGAGACAAAGTAGGTTCCAAAGGATGACAACTTCCATACCAAAGTGTCCTCCTGCCCTTGAGAGTTGATCCTAATCGAATTAAGAAAGGCCTACAGAGGTTAGAGATCCTGACTAATACAAGAGATCTCAACCCACTGATCATTCCTCCAATAATCCCCAACCAACCAGTCAAACCTAGACTTGCAGTCCTCCATATAAATACCATAGGTCAGATTATTGCAAAGACACTCATTACCAATCCACTTATCTTCCTAGAACTGAATTTTCTTACCATCACCCACCTTCGAAAAAGCTTCTTTGCCAGCTAGGTCTCTAGCTTTAATGGTATTATTCTATAGAGAAGAACCAGAAGGAAGGTTCTGAGAGTTGAGAAATTCTTGAAAGGAGTCAACCTCCCACAAGTATTTGCTACACCAAATAGAATTCCATTCATGATTATCCACAAAAGTTCTCCAAACCTGCTTAGCCAGGAGAGCTTTATTAAACATTCTGATATTTCTCAAGCCAAGGCCTCTAGACTTCCTAGGTCTACACACTCTCTCCCAAGCCACCAATGAAATCCTCTTCTTCTCCTCAACCCCTGACCAGAGAAACCATGTGTAGATCTTTTCAATAATATCAACAAACTTAGTCGGGATCTTGAACAGACTAAGGGCATAAACAAGTAGATTCTGAAGAGAAGCCTTAGGTAATAGAACTTTTCCAGCTTGACTCAAAAGGGCCCCTTTCCAACTAGCCAATTTCCTATTAAACCTATCAACTAGAAAAATCTAAAAGGATTCCAGAGGTTTGGACCCTAAAGGAAGGCCCAAGGAAGTTGAAGGAAGGGAATTAACACCATAGCCCAGGATGTTTGCAATCTTCCTCTGTATGTGCTCAAGGTTATTGAAAAAATAGAGGGAACTTTTGGCCCTATTAATTTTTTTCCCTGAGCCCTCCTCATAAAGACCAAGACAGCTCTTTAAAGCTCGAGCTTCACCAACAGTAGCACTTCCCATAAGCATCGTATCATCCAAAAACTGCTAGTGTGAACAGACCAGATTTATCGAAGAGGGTTTCAAACCTTTCAAGCTACCTTCCATCACTCTTTTATGCATGAGCCTCCCAAGACTTTCAACCATGAGGGTGAAAAGAATAGGAGAGACAGGATCCCCTTGTCTGACTCCTCTTGACACCTTAAAGAAATGGGAAGGAGAGCCATTTATGATCACCGAGGTGCTAGTGGTAGAGATCAATTCCCATATCAAGTGTAGAAATCTTTCAAAAAACCAAAAGGCTTGTAAGACTTTAATCAAGAATTTCCAGTCTGCCCTATCATAGGCCTTAGCCATGTCCAGTTTGAGCAAGAAGCCTTGTTTTTTCAAAACTTCAAGGGAGTGGATATTCTCATGAACCGTAATAATTGAGTCCTGAATCTGTTTACCCAGAACAAAGCCACTCTGTTGAGGAGAGATCAACATAGGAAGAACACCTAAAAACCTAGAAGTTATCACTATATAAATGATCTTGTAAAAAGAGTTGCATAAATTGATAGGACAAAAAGAATCAAAAGAGTTAGCACCAGGGAATTTAGGCATGAGAACAATGAAGGTAGCATTAAGCTCTTTTAGTAGTTTCCTAGCTCCAAAAAAATCTTTTTACAAAATTAGTAACATCATCAACAACAATTTCCCAGAACACTTGGAAAAAGAACATGGGGAAACCATCTAGGCCAGGGGCCTTATTTCCTTCAAAAGAAAAAACCACCTTCCTAACCTCATCCTGTGAAGGGATCGTCGTCAAGAGCTTATTTTGATGATCATCCAAGACATTAGGAATGGCCTCAATAAGAGTCTTCTGAGTATCCACATTCAATTCTTCTCCTAAAGAACAAAGGTTAGCAAAGAAATGAATGGCTTCACTTCTAATCTCTTCCTCCCTCTCAATTTTGACCCCATCTTTCTTTATATAGGAAATTCAATTAGAGGCCCTATGTTTCATGGTAGTCAAGTAGAAAAACTTGGCGTTCTTGTCCCCAACAACAAGCCAGGCACATCTAGATCTCCGTTTCTAATAATCCTCTTCTTTAGAGATAATATTATCATATTTCTAAGAGAGGATTTCATTTTCCTTTAGAAGGAGAACTCCCACATAACCATCTCTCTGGATATACTCCTGAATATCCCTTAAATCTTGTTGGATAGTAGCTTTAGACTCAAAAATATCCCCAAAGACTTCCTTGTTCCAAGTCCTGATCTTAGATTTGACTTCACCAAGCTTCTTAGCCACTCTAAACATGGCAGTACCACTAACATTTATGTTCCACCAATCTTGAATGCAATTAAATATTTTAGGATGAGACAGCAACATTTTCTCAAATTGGAAAGGAAAATTCCTTACCTGATACAAACTTAGCCATAAAACTTATTGGGAAATGATTCGAGCCAATTTTGGAGAGAGCATTTAACGAACAACAGTAGTCCTTCAACCAGTTATCCAAAATTAAAGCCCTGTCAAGCCTTACTTGAATGAGATCATTCCCAGCTCTCCTATTAGACTATGTGTAGGTAGCCCCCTTGAGGTCCACATCATGCAAACATTGAGAATTGATAAAATTCATCAAATCCAACTTACTATCCAACTGAATTTGAGATCCACCAAAATTTTTAAACCCTAGCAAGGGTGTATTAAAGTTCCCCCTGATGATCCAATTCTCATTCGGAAAACATGACCTAAAAAACTCAAGTTTTTTCAAAAAATTCCTTCTAGCAGTCTTACTATTGGGCATATAGATATTAGACAAGATCCAACTGAAGTCATCTCTGATATGCTTAAATCTGGTGGCCACATGATTAGCATCTCCCAAAATCAGAGTTCCTTGAATACGTTCCTGATTCCAAAAAGTCACCAAGCCCCCCAGAGGCACCATCCGAACTACAGCCCTGCACACCACCATTCTTAAAAATATTAATCTTCTCGACATGATCTTTGGAAATTTTGGACTCCTGAATAATAAGAATGTCTAGCTTATGGTCTCTAGCAAAATTGTGCAAAATTTCCTATTTATGGGAACTGTTTAGTCCCTGAATATTCCATGACATAACTTTCATTTTTTAGATGGAGTTCTGCATAGATCTAGGATGGTTTTTTGAGTTCCATCTGTAATGTTTTGAATACACTCCTGCTCTCTATGCCATTTACTTTATTTTTTGCCTGAACCTTTCAAAATTCCTACACCCGATTTAGCCCTATTTCTTGTAGAAACCCCCACTGTATTATTCCCCTTTTTACTCTTCTTCTTCTCAACTTTGGTGTATAGGTTTTCTTCTTCTAGATCTGGAACCTCTAGACCCATAAACTCTTGGCCATCCATAAAGTCATCTGTTGTAGCAACTCTATTTAATAGGAGGTTGCTAACATCATTCCCCCCCTTAGGAGATCTGAATGAATTCCCAAATGTATATTTCACCATCTCCGAAGAGCTTTGTAGCTCAACGCGACTAGGAGAGTTAAACTCCCCAAACCTCTCATAAACCTCTGCCCCCCTTTCCATGCTCTTGTGTGAGCATGAAGTTTCCTCCAGACTATCAGTTATTGAATCTGGGATAACGTTGAAGATCTCATTTTTATTTTCATCAATCCTTCCTTATGCTCTTTCATCCTCCTCTTGGGAATCCTTGGTTCTCAAGTCTACCTCTGCTCTATTAGGGCCTTTAAACTTGCTTTCAGGATTTGTGGTGCAGGAGCACCTAGGCTGACCTCCACCTTGTTTGTTTGCAATTTTGGCTTGTACTGACTTTAGCCAAGTCAGGAATTTAGGTGTGTTTGTTTTGGACCTTAGAAGGTCTTGCATTCGTGTGTGAAGAGTTGGTCACTAGGACCAAAACCTTCATTAGTTATCATTAAGTGTTAAATTTTGCCTTGTTTAGCTTAAGACAGCAAATGTTAGGAATTAAAGCACTAAATTTGTTATAGCCATATCTTCATTGTTTGAAGATGCCAAGGGCAGTTTAGATGATGTTAGGCTCGAGATCAAGGAGTTAATAATCCTAAAATTAAGGATAGTGGCGGAGTTGGAAGATTGCATGGAGAACTTGTTTGGTTGCATGCAAGTCATTTAGTTTTGAATCCCTTGAAATCAGGAAAAATCTGCTTGCCACTGCACTTGAATGAAGGTAATGGCATCCCAAATAGGGGGAATGGTTCGTAGATGAGCTAGTTAGCATGCATTGTAATAGAGATTTTTCGGTGAATGAAAGACAGTTGATAATTTTTTGCATTTTCTATGTTTTACAGAAAACACAGTGTGTTTTCAGATCTGTGGTATTTACGTGTCAATGCATTAGGTTTGGATATTGAATCAGAGTTCTTTTCATATCTTATAGAATCTTTTCATTGTAAATAGTCTAGTGAATAAGATTACATGCATCTTAGTTAAGCTTTAGACAATAAGAAATGAATGATGACTGATTTTCCTGTGCTTTCTTGTGAGTTTTTGTAGACAGCGAAATAAAATAACTTGTAAGTACTGTCTAGTCATTGTATTGGAGTTCTTCACATAGTATTGAGTCATTCTTATTCAGTGTTCAGGTTACTTAGGATAGTATTGAAGTTTTAACTTCATAGAGTAGAGTTTACGGAACTTTTATTTGCAGTTTTGAACAGTTTAATAAAGAAATGGCTTCCCTCTAAGATCTGTCCACTGGTTTTTCCTGTGATTAGCAGATATGGAAGGGAAGCCACATAGGTATAGGTATTTAGAATTAGGAATTTTAAGGAGCCAAGCAATGATTGTAAGTACCAAACCCTAGGCGAGCCTAAGATACCCGGTTAGGTGTTTGGTAGAGTAAAGAATAAAGAACTTAGGCAGGGGAACAATCTATTGTACGAAATCCGTACAGTATTAGGTGTGGTGAGATAGTACTTTCCATGCCCAAAAGGATTGAGACTCCCATCAATCCATCAAAGGCAAACTTGAAGGAGGAAACAGTGAAACCCTAGTTAATAGGGTAATTAGGCCTCCTCTCCAAGACTATAGGAAGGCACTGTACGGAATAGTTAGTGACTTGAAATTTTTTGGAAGATTTAAAAGTCTGAAAAGGGTGTCGGGAAATGTGATTTAATCACCAGGTTGTGTGTCAAATTTGTGAGAAAAAGGCTAAAAACTGACTGGTAAGGGCTACAAGGATTAGCCCCTTCAAAAGGAAAATTCATGGAATCGGGTAAGTTGAGGATTGGACACCAAGAAAAATGGCTCAGTTTGGTTGCAAGAAGCATGGAGACAGCATCTAAAAATCCCCTGCAAGTAGTTCCATCAAGTTAATGAAGTTGGCACTTAGACCCTTCTAAGTCCAAGAAAGATTGATTAAGTTGCAAGAAGGTGTTGAATTACCCAGGGCAAAGCACAAGGTAAGAACTCTTTGTGAAGAGTTGGAGCAGGGTTTGGTCAACCTACAAGCTCAAGAGGAACCCACTAGAGTCAGGTTCCAGGCAGGAGATAGCGGAAAGTCTTCCACAAGACAGTGCAAGCAACCTTGGGTTTTATCATACACCATATTGGTATCAGAGCACAGTCGGATTCAAGGCTTGTGATTAATGAGCCAATCCACTGAGTCAGTAGGAGAGAATACACCAGAGGAAGGAACCATGGTGACAAATGAAGAATTAGCAAAGAAGGTAGAAGAGCAAGAGGAAGATAACCGGTTGCACAGAGAAAGGATATCTCAGATGGAGAGACTCCTGGATGAAGTCCAAGAAATAGCAGATACTGTGAAGGACAAGATAAAGAAGAAGGAAGAGCAGGAAGCCAAGGAAAAAGAGGTGGAACTAGAGGAGGAAGCTCCAAAGCCTGATCCTATTCTTGCAGAGGAACCATTCTTGAAGGCATTGCAGGGCTTGAGTGGTAAAGCATTGGATGGTGTGCCACTTTTCAGTGGAAAAATGGACCCAGATTCAGTTGTGGACTAGATTGAGAGCATTGAGAATCACTTTGAGTGTGATGGCATAATAGAGGCCCAAAAGGTGAAGGTGGCCAAGTCAAGGTTGAGAGGAGCAGCTCTCACATGGTGGAAGTTTGTGCAATCTGAAAGAGAAAAAGAAGGCAAAGGTCCCATAGTTTCATGGAGAGGAATGGTGACCAAGATAAGACAGACCTATCTCCCAGATGATTATGAAGTCTAGTTGCACAGGAGAAGACACAATCTGAGGCAAAAGGACATGGATGTTCAAACATATACAGAAGAGTTTCAAAAACTGTGCCTTAGATCAAAGGTGGTTGAAGATGAAAGCATTAGGTTGGCAAGGTACCTAAATGGACTCAAATGGTCTATTCAAGAAGATATGAGTTTGGTGAACTTCAAAACAGTCTGCCAATGCTATCAAATGGCTTTGAAAATAGAAGAGAAAGGCAAAAAGAAACAAGAACAAAATCCCAAAAGAAGAGGTAAAGGAAAAGACAGCAGAGGACAAAGAGGAAACTATAGTGGAAGAAGCTCAGAATCAAGAGCCCAAGGAGAAGTCAGATTTTTTGAACAACAAGAAGGAAGCTCTAGTAGAGGTGGTAGAGGAAGAGGTTTCAGCTCTAGAGGAAGAAGTGGTGGACAAGGAAGAGGCAGTTACTTCACCAACATGAAATGCTATCATTGCAACCAGTTGGGACACCCAGCCTATAGATGTCCTGAGAAAGGAAGCACTTCTCATGGAGGAGATAAAAGAACAATCTAATTCAAGATGAAGCAGCTGCAGCAAATAAACAATCAGAAGTACCCTTGAACTCAGAGGAAGGTGAGAATCTTATGATGAGAAGAACCTTGATCAAAGAACCGGTTAGAGAAGAGCCAAGCCAAAGAAGATCCTTGTTTAGGATAAAATGCAAGATGATGGGGAAAGTGTGCAAGGTGATTATAGACTCAGGTTCTACTGACAATATTGTGTCAAAGGAGGCAGTCAGCAAACTGAAATTAGCAAGAATACCTCACAAGAATCCTTACAAGGTCACATGGCTCAACAAGGGTCAGCATGTCTTGGTGAATGAACAAGCATGGGTGGAGTTTTCAATTGGCAAGTATAAAGACAAGGTATTGTGTGATGTGTTACCTATGGATGCATGCCATTTGCTCCTAGGTAGGCCATGGCAATTTGACCGTCAAGCTGTGCATGATGGAGCTAAGAACTCATACACCTTCAAGAAGGACAATGTAACCTACAATATTCAATCTTTGTTGGAAGATATTGAAGTGCAAACAACAGGTTCTAAGCTGCTATTAGTTGGTGAAAAAGAGTTCTTAAAGGCTTTAGAAGAAGGAGAAGGAGTTGGCTATGCAGTCATGATCAAGCCAAGAGAAGTAAGCAAGGAGAAGGCAGCTGAAAAGCAAGAGTTACCCAAGGAGATTCAAGACTTGTTGCAGACCTATGAGAACATAGTAAGTAGTGGTCAACCAGCAACTTTACCTCCTAAAAGAGCCATAAGTCATAGGATAGACTTGATACCAGGAGCCACCCTTCCAAACAAAGCAGCCTACAAGATGACACCTCAGCAAAATGAGGAGATAGCTAGGCAGATTCAAGAACTACTTGACCAAGGTCTCATTAGGAAAAGCATTAGTCCTTGTGCAGTACCCACTGTCTTAGCACCCAAGAAAGGAGGAGAATGGAGGCTTTGCACTGATTCTAGGGCAATAAACAAGATAACCATCAGGTATAGGTTTCCCATTCCTAGAATTGAAGATCTCATGGATTGTCTAGGTGAAGCTAGGTACTATACCAAGATAGATTTAAAGAGTGGTTACCACCAAATTAGAATACATGAGGGTGATGAGTGGAAAAAAGCCTTCAAAACCAATGAGGGTCTTTATGAGTGGCTAGTTATGCCATTTGGTTTGTCTAATGCCCCCTCCACATTCATGAGACTTATGAATGAAATTCTCCAGGACTACATTGGCAAGTTTGTAGTAGTGTATCTTGATGATATACTAATATATAGCAGAACTAGAGAAGAGCACCTCCAACACATTGAGATGATTTTCAAGAAGCTGCAGGAGGAGAAACTAAAGATCAATCTGGAAAAGTGTGAGTCATCAAAACAGAGCTGGTGTACCTTAGTTTTTTGCTATCACATGGCAACTTGAAGATGGACAGCAGTAAGGTAGAAGCCATTCTTAATTGGCCTACTCCCAAGACAACAACAGAGGTAAGAAGCTTCCATGGACTTGCTCAGTATTATAGGAAATTCATCAAACAGTTTAGTGCAATTTGTGCTCCTATGTTGGATGCCAATAAAGGAGGAATGAAAACTAAGTTTGTGTGGAATGAGCAAGCTAACAAGAGTTTTGAGTTCCTGAAGGAAAAGATAGCTACTCAACCTATTTTGGTGTTGCCAAGTTTTGAGAAAATATTTACAATTGAGTGTGATGCAAGTAATGTAGCAATTGGAGCTGTTCTCAGCCAAGAGGGTAGACCGGTGGCTTTTCATTCAGAGAAGCTAAGTGAAGCCAAGAAGAAATACTCTTCTTATGACCTTGAAATGTATGCATTGGTCCAAGCACTAAGGAAGTGGAGGCACTACTTGCTTCCCAAGGAATTTATTGTGTACTCAGACAATCAAGCACTCAGTTTCCTAAATTCACAAGAGAAGTTGAGTCACAGGCACATGAAATGGGTGGAGTACTTGCAAGCCTACACCTTCAACATCAAACACAAGAAAGGAGCTCTCAATAAAGTTGCTGATGCATTGAGCAGAAGAGTTCTTACCATCCAAGAAATCCAATTGAAGAGCATGGGAATAGATCACTTCAAGGATCTATATGCAGATGATGGAGACTTTGCAGAAATTTATAAGGTATGCCTTGAGTTTAAGAACCATTTCCATAGCAAGTATGCTGAATACACCTTGCAAAGTGATTTGTTGTTTAAAGGGAATCAGCTTTGTGTTCCTAGAGGTTCTATTAGGGAGAACTTAATTCAAGAGAAGCATAATGGTGCATTGAGTGGTCATTTTGGGATCACCAAAACTCAAGAGCTTGTCCAAAGGTTTTATTTTTGGCCTAAGATGAACCTAGATGTCAGAAAATATGTAGAGAGTTGTGTAGTGTGTCAAAAAGCAAAAGGAACTTCTTCAAATGCAGGCTTATACCAGCCATTGCCAATCCCTTCTAAGCCATGGGAATGCTTAAGCATGGACTTTGTAGTCGGTTTACCCAAGACAAGGCAAGGTATGGATAGTGTTTATGTTGTTGATAGATTCAGCAAAATGGCTCACTTTATACCCTACAAAACAACCAATGATGCCAGTCAAATAGCCTCACTTTTCTTCAAAGAAACAGTCAGAATTCATGGCTTACCAATCAACATTGTCTCAGACAGAGATACCAAGTTTATGAGTCATTTTTGGAAGACTCTTTGGCAAAGAATGGGCACCAATCTATCCTTTGGATCTGCATACCATCCCCAAATTGATGGTCAGACCGAAGTGGTTAACAGGACACTTGGAAACCTCTTGAGATGCTTGACCAAGGAGTATGGTCAACAATGGGATCAGATTATTGGACAGGCTGAATATGCATATAATGACATAGTTAATAGATCCACAGGGAAGAGTCCCTTTGAAATTGTGTATGGTTTACATCCCAGGGGTGTCTATGAGCTGAGAGAGCTGAAGGATGGAGTCAAGGGAAGTGGTTATGCAGAAGACTTTACTTGTGCAATGCAGGAAATTCATGAGACAGTCAGAAAAACTTTGACAGAGAATACTATGAAACATAAAACCAAAGTGGATGAGCATAGGAAAGAGGTTCAGTTTAATGTTGGTGACCTAGTGATGGTGCATTTGAACAAGGCTAGATTGCAGAAGGGAGTCCCTCACAAGCTGCAAATGAAGAGGATAGGTCCCTGCCCTATCTTGGAGAAGTATGGTAATAATGCATTCAAGGTACAGTTGCCAAATGACAGTGGACTGTCCCCTATTTTCAATGTTGCAAACTTAGTCCATTACAAAGGACCACCACAAGATTTGGATCAGACACTCCATGAAGTCAGTCAAGATGTAGGAGAACTCAAACTACCCCCTGCTACTGTCAAACAAGCTGATCAAATCTTGGACACAAGGGTCTACAAGAAGACTAGGACCAAGGAGTACAAAGAACACCTGCTCAAGAGGCATGGACAACCTGATTCAGATGGAGTATGGATCAAGGAGGCAGAGTTCAAGAAGTTAGGAATTGATCCTAACTTACTCAATCCAAGGATGGATTGAATTTTCTATTTTGGGGAGGATCGTGCAAGAGCACCTAGGCTGACCTCCACCTTGTTTGTTTGCAATTTTGGCTTGTACTGACTTTAGCCAAGTCAGGAATTTAGGTGTGTTCATTTTGGACCTTAGAAGGTCTTGCATTCGTGTGTGAAGAGTTGGTCACTAGGACCAAAACCTTCATTAGTTATCATTAAGTGTTAAATTTTGCCTTGTTTAGCTTAAGACATCAAATGTTAGGAATTAAAGCACTAAATTTGTTATAGCCATATCTTTGTTGTTTGAAGATGCCAAGGGCAGTTTAGATGATGTTAGGCTCGAGATAAAGGAGTTAATAATCCTAAAATGAAGGATAGTGGCGGAGTTGGAAGATTGCATGGAGAACTTGTTTGGTTGCATGCAAGTCATTTAGTTTTGAATCCCTTGAAATCAGGAAAAATCTGTGTGCCACTGCCCTTGAATGAAGGTAATGGCATCCCAAATAGGGGGAATGGTTCGTAGATGAGCTAGTTAGCATGCATTGTAATAGAGATTTTTCGGTGAATGAAAGACAGTTGATAATTTTCTGCATTTTCTGTGTTTTACAGAAAACACAGTGTGTTTTCAGATCTGTGGTATTTACGTGTCAATGCATTAGGTTTGGATATTGAATCAGAGTTCTTTTCATATCTTATATAATATTTTCATTGTAAATAGTCTAGTGAATAAGATTACATGCATCTTAGTTAAGCTTTAGACAGTAAGAAATGAATGATGACTGATTTTCCTGTGCTTTCTTGTGAGTTTTTGTAGACAGCGAAATAAAATAACTTGTAAGTACTGTCTAGTCATTGTATTGGAGTTCTTAACATAGTATTGAGTCGTTCTTATTTGGTGTTCAGGTTACTTAGGATAGTATTGAAATTTTAACTTCATAGAGTAGAGTTTAGGGAACTTTTATTTGCAGTTTTGAACAGTTTAATAAAGAAATGGCTTCCCTCTAAGCTCTGTCCACAGGTTTTTCCTGTGATTAGCAGATATGGAAGGGAAGCCACATAGGTGTAGGTATTTAGAATTAGGAATTTTAAGGAGCCAAGCAATGATTATAAGTACCAAACCCTAGGCGAGCCTAAGATACCCGGTTAGGTGTTTGGTAGAGTAAAGAATAAAGAACTTAGGCAGGGGAACAATCTATTGTACTAAATCCATATAGTATTAGGTGTGGTGAGATAGTACTTGGCATGCCCAAAAGGATTGAGACTCCCATCAATCCATCAAAGGCAAACTTGAAGGAGGAAACAGTGAAACCCTAGTTAATAGGGTAATTAGGCCTCCTCTCCAAGACTATAGGAAGGCACTGTACGGAATAGTTAGTGACTTGAAATTTTTTGGAAGATTTAAAAGTCTGAAAAGGGTGTCATGAAATGTGATTTAATCACCAAGTTGTGTGTCAAATTTGTGAGAAAAAGGCTAAAAATTGACTGGTAAGGGCTACAAGGATTAGCCCCTTCAAAAGGCAAATTCATGGAATCAGGTAAGTTGAGGATTGGACACCAAGAAAAATGGCTCAATTTGGTTGCAAGAAGCATGGAGACAGCATCTACAAATCCCCTGCAAGCAGTTCCATCAAGTTAATGAAGTTGGCACTTAGACCCTTCTAAGTCCAAGCAAGATTGATTAAGTTGCAAGAAGGTGTTGAATTACCCAGGGTAAAGCACAAGGTAAGAACTCTTTGTGAAGAGTTGGAGCAGGGTTTGGTCAACCTACAAGCTCAAGAGGAACCCACTGGAGTCAGGTTCCAGGCAGGAGATAGTGGAAAGTCTTCCACAAGACAGTGCAAGCAACCTTGGGTTTTATCATACACCAATTTGCAATATTATCAGATCCTTTGCAAGAATCCTCATCTTTCCTTTTTGTTGGACTAGGGTTACACTCTCCACTAATCTTTTGGCCTTCCTTAAATAAATCAACACTTTTCTCCTCCTCCTAAGGCTTCTCCACTGATTTAACCTTCCACATCTAAGTCTCCTTAGGAACCATCTTCTCATTGGGTTTATGCTTATTATTCAAAAATTTCTTCACCCAATGCCCAACATTTTTACAAGTAAAACACACAAAGGGTAGAGTCTCAAACTCTACATTTTGAGTCTATTTTCCAAGTTTTGATAATATATCAATGGACGAGGGGAGATCTGAGGATTGGGTAACCCCCACACATATTCTAGCGAAAACCAACCTCTTTCTGGATGAAGTCATAGCATCAATGGATAGAAGTTCCCCAAAGGAGCTGGTAATCCCTCTGAACACATCGGCATACCAAAACTCCAATGGTAACCCAGGTAAGTGCACCCAAATAGGCACTGCCTCAAATGCAGCATCCGAGAAATTCTTTTTTGGGAATCACTTCCTAATAGCCAGAGATGACTTGCCAATAACCCAAGGGCAACCACATAGAATTGCATGTTTATCTTCTTCGCAAGAAAAAGAAAAAGAGAAGAAACCTTTAGGTAGGGCCGCAACCTCTACTTGTCCTTTTACTCTCCATCTCTTCTTCACAAAGTCCCTGACTACCTCAATAATTGGACGTGGACCCATAAACTTGCCAACTAGTGATGACTCCATTAGAGATACGTTATGGTCTATTATAGGATCAAGAATCAAAATAGCAAACTTCCCACTCTCCGGGGATGAGATATTACTAACTGGGGGAAAAATGGATTTTCCAACCGGCTTGGTTCCAAAAAGTGAAACCCACTTCTTCTTAGGATCCTCCTGTGAATGATCCCTCAGAGTTTTGTCCTTAGCCTAGTTTCCAAGGCACCTGGACCCATAGACCCCATCCTTTGAAGAAGAGTTAGGGGAACACTTACCTTCAGATGTGACCTTTCCACCTGGATCCCCACCTTTCTCTAGGCCCCAGTCCTCAGAAACTGCTCCCTCCTTTTCCTCGTTTGCATTCTTGCTTGTCGCGTCCCCAGAAGGGCCATCCCCCAGTCCAAAACTAGCATCTTTTGAACCAGCCACCCATTGCTGCCCAAGAAATTCAAAATCCTATCTCATAGTTTTTTGTAGTTATAAAATCCTTTATCTACCATTCATAGCTTCTTTCAATTGATTTTTAGCCCTACTCAGGAAAAACATTAGGGTTGCTTCCTACCATTATACATGCTTTCATAAACACACCATACTATATTTTATTATTTCATATTATTTTATCGTTATACTTTTACATGATTATTGAGCTTTATGGTTTACATCCTCTTAAATATATTTTTACTACTTTCATCCCAATTAATAGTATTCTTTGCATGTAACTAGTTGAAGGGGCATACAAGTTCACTAACATCCCTTTTTGGGTATGAAATCTATAGTGACAACTTTATGATCTTATGTCATTTTTAGATGGTGGAATATTACATTTCCTACCCCAAAGTACTACTTATTGATGTTGCTACCCTATATAGTATCCTTGTTCAACCGTGAGTAGAATATTTTTCAACCTTTTCTTTTTCTTATTGTTTCAAATAACATATTATTATTTTAAATTCCTAGATGATGGTACTCATCAAATTTTTCTATTTTTGTAGGTTTACAAGAGAAAACACTCATTGCAAAGAAGCATGTACCAAAGTGACACCCATATCCTTATCTGTATCATTTTTATGAGTGTTTGGATAAAATAACTTTTAGAATGAATTTTATGATGACTAGTTGATTCTACTTTGACATGCATTCTCATAGAAGTTTAGATGCAAGTCAAAGTGGTGGCATAATGGTGGAAATTTCATACATTTTACAGTTCCACTTTATTTTGGGATCATTTTAACTTAGCTATCCTTTACATAATGATGAGTGTACAAGTGGTAATTTTTGTTGAAAATTGGAAAACAACCTAACCCTCACCTAGTTCCAATTGCACTCAATATCATGGGTTGTTCCCAATCCTCAATTCATCCATCCACTCCCTATGTTCAAATCCATAACTTATGAGATAAAGAGGCCAATTCTATGATTTATACATGAGTTCACCAAACTTTTCAAAATTTCATTCAATTTTCAAGTTGATCTAATTATTTAAACTAGTCATTATGTGCCAACTTTAAGTGTGAAACATTTCGCATGCCGCCTTTCCAGGTAAGGATTAACACTACTACATTTTTATACATCAACCTATTTAGAAGCCAATATCTAAACATTTTAAAACTCGAGTGTTAAACACAAAGAACACTATTTAAGCATCCATATAACATTACCTTCTTACATCAAGATGTCTAGACTTATGTACTTGACTATACTTGAATTAATCTTTGTTCCTAGTTCCTAAATTGATTCATACATGAATTTGACCAAAGGATATTTTTTTCTTATTTTAGAAGAAAGTGCAAATGATGTCTCTAAACATTACCACTCCACAAATACAGGTTTTACATACCTAGGTGAACAATATTTAAGCAATAAAACTATCATAGATAAAATCTAGACCAAAAAGTTTAGCTTCTTGTATTACTTGTTCAAATTTCTAATTACACATGTCAATTCTACAATTATAAAAGTACCTTATAAGAATAAATTATCAATATTTTAGATTATGAATTGTTCATCTAATTTTTATTTTTTTATTTATTATATTTTCATACTTATAATTATATTTATAATTTTATTTTGTTGTATGAATACTTCAATTATTTAATATGTGTTTTTTATTAAAATCTTTCTTGATTAAGAATGTTTTTGAAAAAAATTGTATATACGTACAGACGCTATCAATCACATTTATACATACAATATACATAGACTTACATTTATGCTTTTGTTGATAAGATTGTAAGCACGCAAATTTCAATGACAACTTACATTATTTAATGAATGAGAGTCCTGACATTGTAAGGTGCCTGGCATACTGTCCGTGCAACTGCACTCTCAAAACTCTGTATCCACCTGTTTTTGATCTAAACCTAATTTATAGTTAACCGCGGAGTGTGCGTACAAAGTATTCTTGTCGTCTTTGTAATTAAGAACATTGCAGTTTGCTGTCTTATCTTTCCTTCGTGGGCTCTGCTGTCAAACGTGCTCTGGGAAATGGGAAGGAAACCCAATTGTTTCGCTCCTCAATGTTAGGATGAGGCACACCATTAAATAAAATTTACATCACATCCAGCTCAGTTTGTTGAAGTCTTCACCATGTTTTTTTTAATGTTTGCTTTGTATTCTGTTCGTTCACTAACCTACTTCTTAGATTTTAAAGAGTTGTGAATTCTTATGTTCAAATGTTGTTGGAAGGTTGGTCAATGAATAAGAGAATAATTGTTTTTCTTCTGTACTTTAGGCTTTCTAAAATTTAAGAGATAGCTTCATCAATGTATATTGGATTGTATATGAAAGTAATAGTTTCACCACATTATAAAATAAATAAAATATTCACACAAATTAGACATGGATTTATATAATTTTGAGGGCTATTTATATATTTCTATTCTTAATGTTCGAGTATAAATAGAGTAAATTATAAAAATAAGTTATACATTTATTGATCATCATTCTTTGAATATGAGTGGGTTGGAAAGAGTTTCGTGTGAATTGACTAATACCTATTTAAGAAAATATAGTCATCACATATAATTGCCATTGTTTTGCATTGACAATAACATTTCTTGTCATCTAGTGAGACAAGAGGAAAAAATCCAATTTTCTCTAAGATACAAAGTTATCTTTGTTTTAGAAATAGATTTTTGGCCTTCAATTTTGGTTATTAGTTTCCAATTTGTCTATATTCATCTCAAAATGCTACATTTTCATAGTTAACTAGTTGCATCATTGTATTTTCATCAAAAATCCATTTTCAAATCCCAAATAATCTAGATCAAGGGTTGATTGGCTCATCTTTTAGGTTGCAAGTCAATCTCATACCCTTGGTGCCAAAACCCATAAATATTCAAATGTCATATGCGTGAAGAGTAGCTAACCTTAGATTTCAACACTAGGTTCAGTTTTCCATACATAACACCTACCTTTCCCTATTGTTATACCAAAAGATAAATGGGAAAAAATAAAAAATCCTACAGAGTATTTTTATTTTCTTGTGCCAAACAAGAAAGGAAACAAGGGTTTAGGTTTGAAGATAAAATGCTCAATGAAGAGGAAGTCTAGAAGAGCTACAAGTTTGACTAACAAATGAAAGAGAAATAATAGCAGTAGGTCACAAGTTCAAACCCCATTTCACCACCACTTAAGAGTAACGGTGACAACAAGTCGAACAAGTAAGCATCCACTTGCTTCTTCTTTTTTCTTGAGTGAATCAAGAAGGTTTGTTGTATTGATATCAAGAACATCAAATTTATTGAGTTCTTATTTTTTTTATTATTCCACTATAAATTCCCTAGGTGTAAAAAAACAAATACTAACCTATATATGACCCTTGTTGAAGGGATAGACATTCCATCTTATATTGATGAGACCTATTCATCTAACTATCCAAAGATGAAAGAACCATATGGTTTGGAACCTCGAATATTTCCCCTCCTTCTTTGTCATTATAGAACATTCTCTTAGGAGCTGCAAATCTATAAGTCATGTCATCCATGCAAGTCAATACATTCCTACTAAACATAAATGATGTATCTTATTGATCCACCTACCAGCTTCAAGTGGGTAGGCTTTCATGTTGCTTTTCTTGCCTTACAGTTCTTCTTGGAATGAAGTGACTCTTATATGTAGTCTCCATGGTTGAAACCTCCCTCATTTTCTCATTGCCTCCTATGTAAATCCATTGAAATAAATGAGCCAAGTTAGTTTTGAGTAGTAGTTAACATATTTCCTTTTAATGCCAAGGGTTGTTTCAATGACTTCAATTTAGGACCACATAATCCAACCACATGCAACTAGAATTTGTAGCACATGGCATCCATATGCACCCATGTACAAACATGTACTTTGTATTTCTTATCACTATTATTTATTTGTTGTGTTTTATTTTATTATAAAACAATTCTATTGTTATATGTTAAAGAAGGCCTGATTCTCCATAAAGTTGTCTCACATAGGGAAAGACAACTACCAAGCAGTTCAAATACTCCTCATCCCACACTTGAAAATAAAATTTAACTCATAACAAATATTTATATTTAAAAGGCTACAAAAATCTTGTCTCAAGCTCAAGAATCTACTAGCTTTAGAACCTCAATATTTTTAGACCTACTTTTCATTTAGAATAAGTTGAAGCATCAATTCATTTTTTAAAATTAAATTTTAAATTTAATGTCAATTTATTACTCATCAACTCTTTGCTTTAGGAAAGTAAGTTTGACATCAATTTGAATGGTGTGGAAGACATTTCCCTTACCCCAACCAACTAGAAGGAAACCCCTCAATCCCATGTGTTTATTGTCAATGTAATAGGTGAAATCTTGCTTCATTTCTTTATTTTCCTGTCTAACTTTTTTTAAGGGTTAAGATTTGTATCAAATGTGATGACATTTTTACAAAGTTGATAAATGAGAAGATAAAGATTGAAGTGAAGAAAAATCGGGTGACTACAATAGCAGACAATGATTAAAAGAAGAAGATAAATTTGGCTAGAAATCGAGCTGAGTGGAGTGTGATGTGTGTGAATTTTGGACACAATTTAGTTTTTCAAGCCTTGTAGATATGTATAATGTGAAATCTAATTTGGACAATGATATGTTGACTATCATTGTTGCCAAAATTAGTTATGACAAGCCTAAAACCCCCTAAATTGTTGACAACATAAGTGAGTAGTGAAAGTGTGATTTTTTTGATTTTTTTTATTGGTGATCGCTTTTGACTAGAGCTTTGAACCAGTGAGGCCACAATTTATGGGGGACCTCATCCCCATATTTGTCTGGTATTAGTACCATTTCATTCCTTTCTCCTCTCCACCATATCCTCTATTCTTCTTCTCTCTATCTCCTTCGTCTTCCCTTCTCTTCTCTTATCTTATACCCCTCTTCTCCTCTTTGCCCGTTCAACTCCATCTCCCCTTCTTCTTCCTTTCATCTCCCTTACTTTTCTCTCTCCTTCCTCACACCTCCTCTCTTCTACTTTTCTTCACCGCCTCCTTCCTTCTGTCTTCCTCCATCACCTCTTCTTTCCTCCTTCCTTTCTTTCTTCCACCACCCGACACCCATCCTTCTTCGTTCCTCCTTCCTCCTATCTTCTCTGCTTCTGTCTCAGGATTGCTTCTCCCTCGCACCTTCCGTTCACCATCCTCCAATCCCTTGCATTTTTCCATCCACCTATCCTCCAATGTTTCCTTTGTTTGTTTGTTCTGCCATGCCCTCCTGACTAGCACACCTTCATGACTCCACCTTTGTTGCCGGATGATCCACTCCACTGCCATCATTGGTCCAACCATTTGATCCTTGGCCTAATTTTCATCTCCCATAGCCTTCCTTACCATCGTATGCCTCACGATGAGACTCGAATGCCTAACTACCATATCAACATGGTGTTTCAACTATCGTTGCACTACGAGGTGAACCCCATGAAAGTGTAATTTTTATTTGCTTTGATTATTTATAAATTGTTTATCAATTTCAATAATATTATTCACAAAAGAAAATTTTATTTTGAACTTATTGATGAGAGGGAAAAGATCTCATCACCTATTTCCAGTTGTTAAGCTAGAATATGATAGGGTACCAAATCTTTGACTAGTTGTACATCTATGCTAAAGTTATACTTTCAATAATTCTCTATGGAGTTAATAGTATTGCATGGGAACACAATCAAAGTATAAACCATTCAAAAACACATAGAGTAGGGCATGTCATTCAAGTGATGTGTTATCATCTAAGCTCAATGATGCCATGAAGGGTTGAATCCACACCTTACCAGAGTGGATAGGTCACATAAATCATTTGGAGGTTGACAAGTGTAAAAGAATAAATATTTGTTGGTTAGATCAAATTGTGTTGATCGATAGTTCCACACAAGTGGCATAAAGATGCTATGGAAATCATTTTGATATTAAATGAGTTATTTGTAAGAAAATTGAGTGATATTAACTATGTATTGGTGATAAGGTCTTCAAAGGATAAAAACTTCTTCCTTCATATTTGAAGATTGAAACATGAGGTGGAATAAAGAAACAAGGATGCAAAGGGATTTGGATGCATTAGAGACCTCCTTGGAGAGCCACATTAAATGGATCATGAAGAGTTGACAATGGATAAGTCAATGACAAGATTACATCATTCAAAACCAAGTCCAAATTATTAAAGAACAATCATCCATGAGTGTAATGGTGTGTTTTCTATTCAAGAAATTTGGTATTCCGTGCAACGAAGAAAAGAATAAGTGCGACAAGGAGACCTCTATAACAAAAAATGCTTTGGAGGAATGAGGTAAAATTTGAAATTATTGCATTGAAAGTTGAAACTAAAGTATAAATCAATAATTTTGAGTTGGGAAAGTTGATAGCAAAATATAGGATTGTTGGTTAAAACAAGTGGATGGATATTTCAATGTTTAATATGATTGTGCATATATGATTTCCTTTTGTTCATGACTACATGCTTCCTTAAAGAAGAAAAGGAAGTTAGTAGTGTCTATTTGGGTGGGTTTCAAAATTTCATTGCATAAAAAATTCTATGTACTTGGACATGAAATAAACCAAAAAGACCATCTATTTGCATTATGAACAAGGTATTGACCAGAGTGTGCAAGACTACACAATTGAATTTTGTAGACAAACCATGTTTCTTGGTATTGGAGGAGAATACCCTCATCAAATATCTTGGTGGGTTGTAGTTTAATGTTAGGACTTGAAAAGGACTTGAGAAATGATAGACTTAAGACAAATCAACCTAAAATCAAAATTGTATTTTAAAATTATATACATAAAAAAATATTATTCTATATCTTCTATTCACATAAAAAATTGCACTCTCTTCTGACATATTAATTTATATATAATTTTCTATCAAATAACTCTTACACCTCCTTCCAATTCAAACGTTAGTTAAATACGAAGTGCATGTTCTTTCCAAAAAAAAATCTGACATGAAATCTATGTTTAACAAAAATGATCACGCTGACTCAAAAACGACCACAGAGAACATCACGCTGACTCAAATGTAAAACTTACATTAAATCTATGTTTAACAAAAATGAAGCCACGCAGAAATCACGCTGACTCAAATGTGCCCATCAAAATATAAAGTACCTCCAATCTCTTTTACTCTCAGCACTTTGAAGAAAGAACAACATTCTTGTCTTTACATTTGACAACAGTTGTATGGAAATGATAACTCCAACACACTGACACTGTATTTTACATCACACGTCCGTTGTGAGGATTGAAAGAATGGAGGAAGGTGCTTCTCTTTATCCTCTGTTTATTTATTTTTCTTTTTTATTGCAAGTGGTCATTCTGTTACAGCCAATAACTAAACATTGAAATTATATCACCAATAACAAGACCTTAAAGCAATGTAGTAGTACATAATCTATTTTTATATGAATAAAATAGGTATAGAGGTCTGTATAGTTTGTGAGAGTTTAACTTATTAATTATTAATTAATGTATAAATTCATTATATGAAATAAGTATAAAAAGAAAATATAAGTAAGAAAAATAATATATATATATATATATATATATATATATAATTTTCAAATCTGATTAGTATGTTTATATGACATTAAGGTTATAAGTTTTTTTTATTTACAAGATTTTTTGTTATATTTTGAAGTTATAAGGACAAAAAGATGGTAATGGATGGTATTGGTTCTTTTTCCTATCACTCTCAACTCCAAGGGTTGATACAACACCTAGATGTAGGGATCAATTCTTTCCAAGTAATATGACAACCCTATGATTAACCAAGGACAAGAAGTCAATGAGACAAAAATAGAGTCTATCCTTTACGCTTTGAGCTCCACAAGAAAATCCTAATGAGGATCTTAAAAGAATAGCAAAGATCACTGATAGAGAATGCTGCAAAGATGAAACCAAGTCCATATGACACAATACGCAAGCCCATTATTTTGTCACTAATGCAGATTGTGTTGTCTTCATATTAGTTTATAGCTGCACATAACCTAAATATGTGGATAATTGACATTATTTTTTCCCATCACACAATCTTTGAAACCATTGATACCAATAAGTAACCATTTTTGTAATGTAAGGTTATGTGAAAAGAAGTCCTAAATCTTATCAACTAAACTCCTTTTGATGCATTTTTTGTCAAGGATACAAAGAAGACATCACCATCATCTTCAAAGAACTTTAAAACTCATCATTAAAATCATTCTTCTTTTCCTTTTTCTCCTCTTTGTAGTTTATTTTAAAATGCTTGATATTTTTGCAATTCCAACATTTAATCTTGTCTTTCTAGGAGATTTGGATCTCCCATAGGTTTTATATCTAGACCTATCTCTCTTCTTATCATTATTTTTTCATTTCTTTTTGTATTCAATGAAAAGCTAAGGACTCTTTAATAGGATCAAAATCTACTATCCACATCTTCTCTAAAATTATTGATTCTACTACCTCACCGATATTGATTTTTGAAGTATTACTCTCATTTCCATCTCCAAGTGATCCCAAAAATCTTGCAAAGAAAATAACAAAGTCATTCAACATCCTCCTCATCTATCTTCACTTTAATGGAGTGCAACTAGGTAATAATCATGTTGAAAGAACTAATGTTCTCAACAACAAAACCACCACCCTCCATTCTAAGGATATACAATTTCTCTGTTAAGAAAAAAATATTTACTAGATATTTAGTTTGAGAAATATCACCCAACTTCTTCTCAACGGCTACAATGTTGGCTTCTTCTTGTATATTCAAAATTTAAATATGTCAAATAGAGTTTAATGGAACCTTCACTTTTCTATCCATTTTGTTTTGGTCTTCTTGTGACATAGTAATAAGATTAGATCTTATACTATATCCCATAGATCTCTGCGCATGAGCACGTCCCCCATCTTGAGACTTTATAGCTCAAATTTTATTACTAAGAACCTCAATTTATATCCTTTACATGCTTGCCATTTTTCATTTAGAAATTTTTTATTATGTGTAAGCTCTCGCTCAATTTAAGATTAGTTAATAAAATGTCCCTAAAATCTAGAATTTGAGATGATTAGACTCAAATATCAAATAAAAGGAAGGAAAGCCACAAAATATGCTTTCTATACTAATCTATCAGAATGTATGTGCAACAAATAAAATAATCATATAGTTATGAGAAAATAAACACAAAAATAATAGTAGCATATCATAGTGATTTATGTCGATAAAACCATTTCAAGAGTAAAACCTCATACTCCAATGTAACTCAATGTATTAATGGGTAATCAAATATTACAATTGCAAAGTCTAAGTCTTTATGGGAGTATCATCAACAAGAGATTTAGAGTACTTCTAGTAGTAGAATTGCTCCTACATAACTCATTATGAAAACCCCCATCTAAAAAAACCTAATAAATAGAAGAATCAATACCTAAAACCATTAAATAGTAATTAAAAATATATGAGATAAAATAATCCAAATTGTGGTACCCAAAAAACCTAGTTTGTCATAATCCACTCACTAACTTGGGGTGCTCCATTTTGACTTTATTTTTTCATTGAAGATGTCTTGTGACATATCATAATATGCATCATAAGTTAGTCAACAAGTGTAACTCGCTCTTACAACTCTCTTACTTGTGTCATATATGTTCTTACATTTTTAATGTTGGAGGCCCAATTTAAAAAAGCCATAAATTTCGATCTAAAAAGTCAATTGAACTCTTTTCAAAAGAAAAAGAAAAAAATTGTAGCTTGTTTGAAGAAATCTATGTCCCCATAATCAAGAAATTAATTATGACTCATTTAGATTTATTTTTTAATAACCAAAAAAAAAAGTATTACATCAAGATAAAAAGTTTAAGACACCTTTGATAATATAAATTTCAAAATAGAAAGATAAACTAGCAGTTGCACCTAATGGAGCTTGAAGGATTGCGCCCATAGAAAACTATATGTATGTTAATATATTAGAGAGTATGTGTTTGTGCATGGATGTGCTACAAATTCTAGTTGCATGTGGCTGGATTAAAAAATTAATAATAAGTGTTAAATAATGAAATAGATAAACTTAGACAAATCTAAAACTTTTCCTTAAAGAAATTAAGTATTATCTGATTATGAAATACTTGTATATAGATTTAAAACATAAAATAATGCAAATGAAAGTTCCATCAAATTGACATAAAACACTACAAATAAAAATAGAATGTTTCCATCCAGTTGTCGAATCAACATTTGTTTGGTTTTTATGTGACAAGTGAGATTTTGGAGGCTTTTACCTGATAATTTGAAGGTTTTACAGCTGGTTTACCATTAAATGACAGCTGAAACTTGTTTTCCGAGGATTCAATAGTGATTTGTAGGTGTCAGACTTGTTTCATGCTCAAATCTCACACTATATATGTAGCCTATCAACTAATAATTCACATACAATTCAACTATACAAGAATTTTAAATACAATTCAACTACTAGAGTTTTAAACATAATTAATTTGATATTAAAACATAGCTACGATAGAATTAATTCACCCTTTATACAATTTAATATTATTATAAAATATTATGTTGAGAAATTGTTTACTGTAATGAAACTACGCCTTATATTGTCTGCCTCTACGAGCCGCTTTAGTGAAGGCCAAAAAAAAAAGTGCGTCCAGATAATGTAGGCTACAACTTGCAGTGTCTTAAAATTCTCTGTACATTTCATTAAAAAAAGAAGAAATACAAAGCACCGCATTAATCTTTTTAGATAGTTAAGAAATACCTCCTACGACTGCCTATTACTACCATCAATTTTGAATTGTCTACAGATGTGAATCCCTTCAACAGATGTGAATCCCTTCAACAGAGGCTTAAGACTGATCACATTGTAGAAAGTTTCTTGTCTAGAAAATGATATCCATTAATCGAATATTTAATAATTGACACAAAATTTACATTTTTAGCATCCTGCATAGTTATAGCTGATGCCCAATCTCTGCTTGTTGCTCTCTTCTTCACTGCATGATTTCAATGATTCGTTTTTAGGTAAGCTGAGAAGAAGCCTCTCTATCTGAAACCCTCCGCCCAATTCAATCTCTCGCTTAAAATGGGAGCAATAGCTTTCAAAGACGCTCACGGTCACCTGCAAGCGGAACCTCAGCATGAACAAAAATTCAACTTCTAGAATGTTCATTTCCCTGAGTGTTAAGCCTCCCACTTTTGCAAAATAGTCGTTACTGTAGTGCCTGCATCCAAGATATTACATTCACATAAGCAATATAATTCACATTTCATCAGGTTGGAAAAACCCAGTTTATGAAAACAAAAGGAGAGGACAGAGGACTCACTCATCGTCGAGAAACTTGGTAGCAACCATGACACTGGTAATGGTAAGCATGTGCATGTTGTGAGTGGTTAAACGGAAGTTGGGATTGGTGAGAAGTAGACGATCAATATAAACATAGGCCACAACAAATGCGGAAGGACTGCAGCGAACATACTTGAACAACCTCTCCAAGTACTTTTGTAAGCTTATGGCAGGCACTTGCATTGCGGAGAAAACACACAGATTTTCTCTTGAAATCTCTTTACCGGAAGAAAACATCAGCCTTTCATGTCGGGCTACAAGTCTGTGGAGTAGGGAGTCAAGCACTGAAAGAATCCAGGGGCTTGACCCGCTTTCACCGCTAGATAAGTCGGAGCAAGAAACCGATGAGTGGAGATCTGAACCAGTTGCTTCCCTCATTTGTAATGCCATGCTAATTGGCCTGCCTTTTCTCAAGCAACGCAACACTGAAGTGTAGATTGAAGTTGGGGAAATGATGTAGTCGTCGACTGTGAATCTTTGGTTGAAGAAATCATATTATATATATATATATATAAGTGGAAGAGTTTAGAAAGGAAGAGAAAGGTCGGGGAGTCTTCCGCGATTCAACATACGTCCTTCCATAGAGTTTCCTCCTGTTGAATTGAGTGACAGTAGTAGTGGCTTTGCTGTTTAAGGGGATCCGATTCCGATCTGCACGTGAATACATGTCTTCTTCTTGTAACGAGGTAAAGCGATAAAGAGAGGCACCTTCCTTCTCTATCCCATCAAATTAGGTAAGACTACAACAAACTAAGTTTGATGTGAAGTAAATATTATTTACCAGCGTGCGTCATCGGGGAGCGAAACAATTGGGTGTCCTTCCCATTTCCCAGAGCACGTTTGACACCAGAGCCAACGGAGAAAAGATCAGACGGCAAACTGCACTCTTCTTATTTAAGCTAGTTAATAATTTAGAAAAACAGCTGGATACAGCGTTTTGAGAGTGCAGTTGCACGGACAATATGCCAGGCACCGTATACTGTCAGGACTCACATTCATTAAACTAATTAATATGTTCAAGTTTCAATGATCGTGTTCCCCTGCACTGTGAAGGCTGGACCTGGGGAAGGACGTCCGCTAACTTTTTTAGATCCTTTCTTCGTAAAATATGTTCACAGTGTCTACACACAGCCAAACAGTGCAGTATTATATATTGATATTATGAGCTAAATAATATGTTTCAGGAATCTAAATGTTGGAGATTAGGTTTGTCATAATATCAGGATTGAAACAGAAATTGATTCAATGTTTGCTCGAACGTCGAATCGCCACACATGTTCAACGCAATGAGTAGGAAGGATTTTAATAGATATGATATTTTTCAGGTTTATGATAATGTATACAGAATCTATGTATATTGTAATTTTGTAAGTACAAATTTGAATGATGACAGTATAAAAAATATGATTTTTTTTTTTCCAATTATTTTCTGGGTGCTGTTCTTGTGACTGTCGAGGTGTGCCTTCTTACCATCTTTTTTTTGAATATTTATTTCTATCTTTTTTATTAATATAGATATAATACCTATTCATAAAAAAAACACATTCTTAATTAAGAGAGATTGTTTTTTAACATATGTCAGCATACTGTTAATTTAAGAAATAAAATAATATAAATTAAAAAAAAAAGATGGATGGATAAAAGATCACATCTCAAGAGTCACACGAGCTCAGGTTTATAATACAGCAATTAGAAAACAAAACTGCTAAGTGGCAAGAGCAGTAGTTCTAAGAGGGGGTAGAGGATTCAAGTCACTCAGTTTACCCCATATCTCAGCGGGTTCCGGAGTGATGCACAAAAGCCTAGATATCATGATGTAAGAAGCTAATGCTATATGGATTCTTAAATAATGTTTTTTTATGCAAAACAATCAAATTTCAAAATGTTTGTACGTATTGGTTTCTAAATAGATTAGATGGGTAATAATGTAGTTGTGCTAGTCCTTAACTACAAAGATGGCATGTGAAATCTTTCACACTTTCAATTGGCACGTAATGGCTATTTTGAAGGGTTAAATCAACTTGAAAATTGAATATAAAGTTTACAAGTTTTGGGTTCATTTATGTAATTCATGGAATTGACCCAACTCAATCCCAAAAATTGTGGATTTGAACCTAGGGAGGGAATGGATGAATTGGGGATTGGGATAGTCTTGTGAGATTGAGTGCAAATGAAAATAGGTGAGAGTTAGGTTGTGTTAATTTTTTTAACAAAAGTACCACTTGTACACTTGTCAATACATAAAGGATAATTGAGCTACACTGATGCCAAAATAAAGAAGAAAGGTAAAAGTATGTAATTTCCATCTTTATGCCACCACTTTGACTTGCATGTGAACTACTATGAGAATGCATGTCAAAGTAGAATCATCTAGTCAATGTAAAATTCATTTTAACCAAACAAACATAAAAATAATATAGATAAGGATATCGATGTCACTTTGGAACATACTTCCTTTAAATGAGTGTTTTCTCTTTTAAACCTACAAAAATAGAAAGATTCAATGACTAGCATCATGTAGACATTTAAAATAATAATGTGTTATCTACAACCAAAAGAAAAAGGAAAAGTGGAGAGATAATCCAGTCATGGTTGAATGACGATATTATCTAGGGTAGCAACATTAACAAACACTACTTTAGTGTAGCAAAAGTAATATTGTGTAAACTAAAAATGGTATAGGATCATAAACTAGTCACTACAACCATACTCAAGAAAGGAATGTTAGTGACCTTGTATGCCCCTCCAATTAGTTGCATGAAAATAATGCCATTAATTTGGAGGAAAGTAGTTAACATATATTGATGATGTAATCCTTTGAAAGCTCAATGATCATGTAAAAAGATAAAGATTAAATCATGTGATGTCATAAAATACAGTAACGTATGTTTATAAAAGAACATATAATTCCAAGAAGAAAGATGCCAAAAATTTCCCCTAAATAGGGCTATAAATAAATTGACAGTAGGCATGAATGATAGATAAACATTTGTATAATTACAAATAAGTGTGAGTATCATCATTATAATTATTCACTGTAGTGTAGGAAAAAGTATCCCTTTTCCACACCTAATTTGGAATTAATATTAAAATGAACTTAATTATGCCTTAAATTAGTGTTGTAATATGTATTTTACATGTTCACATTAAGTTAAGGGCCCTATAAATTAAAATGGACTTAATTGTTCCTTACTTTTGGTGTTGTAGAGTGTACCTCTTTACACTCTCACACTTATTTATGGACCCCTTAATTAATTGAGCTTAATTAGGCTTTAATTGGCCCCCTTAATTCAAATTTAAGCCTAATTAATCATATTTTCCGACGAGGAAACTTGACATTCATTAATGCCTAAACATTACACTCCTCATTGAGCAATGCGTGTCCTAGGTAAGTGACCTAGGACCCATTTGCCCATGGGCGAATGGGTCCTCACTTAGACCTAGGACTTAAATTCAAATTATGTTTTTTGCAATATTTTAACATTTTCAAATCCATGATTTAATGTCGGCTTGTGATATTTGAATTTCGGGAAATTAAGGATAAATTACTATAAATACAATGTTTTTTTATCAAATCAAGTCTAAGTTTCAACATGAGATTTTTGAGAAGTGTACCATAGAAAAAAGTCAACTTGCTTGACATGGGAATAATTCATGGTCAATTGGACTTAAGGAGGTCTTGATTTGGTGTTGTGAGGTGTATTACACATCCACACTAGGTCGTGGACCCATTTCAAATGCATTTAACAATGTCTTGTAAAGGTGTTGTAAATGAATTTCACGCTTTTCTAGACTTAATGAACCCATTTTTCCTTAGTTCAACTTTATAAAACATATTTAACTGCATCTTCACATCAATCTAGAAGGCTTGTAAGATAAACTTAATGTTAAACCAGTGTTGTAATGTGTCTTGCACACTCACATTGGTTCTTGTGCCTTCCTAGGCTATGTAGACCTCATTTTAGTGTTGTAAAGTGTATGTAATCACACTTTCACATTGAATTCTATGTCCCAAGCCCTAATTGACCTTCACATCATCATTAATAAGCCCCTTTTAACCCATATTATGCATCTTGAGGCTTAAATTGATCAAATAACCGACAAAGTCACAATATAAACCTTATTTTCTTATCTCCTGACATCCTAGCTGTGAAAATGGCCCCTGTAGGGCCCATTCACCATCCATGGAAAATTGGTCCCATCCAGGTGGAACCCATTTGCCATGGGTGGTGAATGAGTCCCATTTGGCCCAATTTTGACCTTTGAGAGGGAAAAAGTGAAATTTAAGTTTAATTTTACTTCATGTTAGCCTTAGGGATCTGATATATAGGCTAATAAGGTATATTTCCTATAAAATAAAATCTCTTAACTCATTCACAAACCATTCTTCATTATTCATCCACCATTCTTTCATCTCAAGTCAAGCAAGTTAGGGTTTCATCATTTCAAGTCATTAAGATAGCAATTTTCAAACATTCAAGGGCAGATTATTCATGTTTTGCTGCTAAACTTCAAGATCAAACATCATGGCAAGGTACTAACTTCATTATTTCATGTTTCATTGCATTATTTTCTCATTTTGGTTTAATTACCTACATAGGGTTTTGACCAAGGCAAACCCCCATGTCCTAACATTCACCATTTATCTCTCTTGTCTTGTGTTTTTGCAAATTTAGACATCTTGGAGGCTTAGAAATCATTGAAGATTGCATTGCAAAGTTGTTTAAGTGTTCTCTTCATTGAACAAGTCAAAATATCAATAAAAACTCACTTTCAGGATTAGAAATCAGAGTTTTGGAAGCAAACACTTGTAGAAAGTCAAAGTGTAGACTGAGAGCTCTTGTTACCTCTTTTGGATCTTCAAAAATTCAAAAGTGGACTCATTCACCATCAGTGTCAAATGAGTCCCATTTCCAGGCCTGAATAGGGTTTTCTGTATTTCTGGATACCCTTTTGTCCGAAATAGGTTCAGGATCAATTTTATAGAACTAGGACTAATTCGCCCAGAATGGCGAATGAGTCCCAGTAGGCCAAATTTACAACATCAGTAGAATTTCAAATGTCATTTCCAACCTCCTTCCATAGCTTAGGTGCACACTTTCAATTTCATCCATTTCTGTTCAGTTTTGTTCACATTTCTAGGTGTTTTTGCATTACACAATGCATTTTCAAACAAGTTGCATTTCAATAGTTTTACAATCTCAATAAATCAATTTTATCAATTATCTACATCTAGGTCATTGCATTTAATCATAATTTCATCATACATTCCTTTATTTGAGTGAACCACCTAGATTTGTGGTGTGGGATCTATCTCTTTCCTTTAGGTGAAAGACCCTAATTGAGCAAAAGAGACATAGCATTCCTAACCATTAAAATCTATGGTTCATTTTGGTGAACCCAATTTTTGAATACTTTCTTGACTTATTTGGAGTCCATCATCATAGATCTAGCTTGCATTGACCTTGCATTAGGTTTTGCATGATTTATTTGCATGTTAGGTGTTAAATTTTGCATTCATAAAAAGTCCACTTAGGTTGCATTATTGGCATCTAAATTAATTTAAATTTTCTAAAATTCTACATCTTTAACTTAGGTCTGCATCATAGCACTCAGAACACATCAAAATCACTCAAATTTTTTTGAAAATTTTGAAAAAAGTCTATACTAGGACTCATTTGCCACCTTGGGCGAATCAATCCCTTTTCACCCCTAAAATTGCCCTTTACAGGACTGAAAACACTATTTTTCAGCGTCTGTTTGGTGCCATTACCTAGCTATATCAGTTGGTTGAGTTTTTGTAACATGCATTTCATCAGATTTAGCTTAAATTAGCTCATTTCATGCATTGCTTAATTGCAGTTTTGCATTCACAACATTTCATTTTCAGATTGTTGCATTGTGTAAACAGAAAATTAGCTTGCTTAAAAACTAAAAATTGCATTTCCTTTTAAGTCATTTCATTGTCCTTTCTTTCCTTTTTCATCCTAGGATGTTTTCTTTCAAAAGATGTGGCTTTGATTTGGTTAAAAATGGATTGCATAAATACAACATTCCCTCTTATGAGTTCAATTTTGATTACAACAATGAGGACTTTAAGAAACATGATCAAACCCTTGGTAAAATCCTTAATCTTACATTTCACATTGGTGAGAATGGTAGTGTAGACAATCACCACAATCCTACTTTTTCTTGCCCCGATACCTCTTCTATTAGTGTCGAAGGTATCTTGGTGAAGGAAGTTACAAGTCTTGAGGGTCTTGATTTTCCATCTCCTCATTCCCCTTTTGAAGATGTTAGACAACAAGAACATGAGATCATAGAAACATTCTTAAACATCACCTTACCTAATCTCCATAACCATGACAATCATAATTGTCCATCTTTTAATATCCCTCCTCGATGTAAAGAGGATAGGTTGGCGTTAGAAGAAATCCCTATTATAAATCATGAAACCCTTGATCCTCCCTTCCCTAATGCTCCTCCCATTTGGGATAATCTATTTGACAACCATATTGGTCCTTCACTTGATGCCTCCCCCACTTGTGATGAAGCTACTTTACAAATCTCAAACTTGGATGAACATATTACAAGCTCTCCTAGTAGGGTCGATAACATGGCACAAGAGAATGAGACCTTAAAGACAATGGAAACTCAACTAACACCTTCTCATAATCATCTCCCTCTTAATAATCCCATCATTGATCATTCCCCTATTGGTGATGAAGTTATTGTGGAAGAACCAAACCTTACCTATCACGAACATGTGGTTTGTTGTTCTCCTAAACACTCTCGTTGTAGGGAGAATATCATGATGCTAGAAAATGACAACAATAATAATGTGTCTTCCTCCAATAAAAAGGTGATTTTAGATTGCCCTATATTAGAGATACATCAAACCAAGACCGCTAAGGTTATGAATGCACAAGTTTCCATTAGATCGGACCCCTTGATCAATGGACCTCATACATACCCCGTGGGACATCCTAACAACCCTCTAATTCTCTACCCACCTTCACAAAAACAACAAACTCAAAATAACCTTGAAGTTATCCTTTACCCTCCTCAAACTCATGTCTAGCAACAACCGAGTTATAATACCATTTCTCATACATATAACACTTGAATATTTAATCCACAATTGCAACAACTCACACCAACACCCTTACCATTGCCTAATCCTATCCCACCTAACCCTTTCTTACTAGGTCACAAGGAGTATGATCTTGTCGAGCAACTTAAGAATACTCCTGCTAAGATATCATTGTGGGACCTTCTTCAAGCCTCCACTCACTATCACAACATGATCCAAACAACCTTACGACAAGTTCTTGTCCCTTCTAATGTGCCACCAACTGATATTGCAACAATGATTCAAGTCCAAAATGTTGACATTGTTTTCCACCAAAGTGAACTTCCTTATTTGGATGTGCAAAAAAAAATGATACTTTCATGATCATCGCTCAATACAAAACAAAAGGGATAAATAGAACTTTTGTCAATACTAGTTCTGCTCTTAATGTGTGTAGTGTGAGCCTTTTGGATAGGCTTGGCATTGATCAATCAACCATTCGACCTGATTCATTCTCTATTAAGGGATTTGAAAATGTTGAAAAGAAACAACTAGGGGTAATCATTATGAACAAATAAAAAATTTTAACAACACCAATGGCTGCTCATAACACAACATGAGTAACTCACCAATCATAATACATAGCTAAACATGCTTTTGCATTTATAAAAAAAGTCAACTTGCAAATAAAAAGGCCCATTTACAATTTAATTTTAAACATTTACTATTACAAATACCCCCACTTGCAAATATTTATGCCTCATTACATTTTATATAATTTACAGCTACACATGCACACTTAATGGTGCTTTACATGACATAATCACAATCTCCTATTAACTCTATGGGATTTGAAATGCACAGTCTTCCACACACTCCCTGACATCTATATATGTATTTACTTCATTTCTTGTTGGTACCTGCACAATTAAATACAGGTGTAAGGCTCCCCAAATAAACGTCAAATGCAAATATAATGTAGAATTCAGTCATATCATCTTTAAAAACCTACGTAACTTGCAGCTTCAAATTCAAATGCTCAAACAAATTCAAATTTGAAACACAACAACCAAATTGAATGCATTCAATTGTCAGTTTCAAATTCCTAAATAAGAGGGGGAAAGCAGCCAGCGACATTCATAATTGCATCTTATTCTCTGCAAAATTCAAAGCAATGACAGGTATCCTCTACACATTCCTCTAATATCCGAAGTCTCAGGTAGGTACTTATAGTTATTTTCATTTATGCAGTGTCTTCTTACTTTATACATTCTACTTATAGTTATTTTTCATGAACTATGCATTTAACATTTCTATTCATGCAATGTCTTCTTACTTTGCTTTATAAGTAAATGAAAGGTCTTTATTGGTGACGGGTTTTTACTTTCCTTTGTGTTCATTTTCTATTTTTTGTTGAATTTATATTTGTCATTTATTTCTGCAAATACCCATTTCTATATTTGTATGTTTTTGGTCATTTGTCATTTATTTCAAGGTTTATATCAGGGTTTATATTTGTCATTTATTTATGCATATATGTGTATTTATATTTGTTTATTTTTGGTCATTTCTCAAGGTTGGTCATTTATCAGGGTTTAATATGTATATGTGTATATATATATATATATTTGTGCATATATACATGTGTATATATATATATATGTATTTAATATATGTGTATATATGTGTTATGTATTTAAAAACATATACACAGATATATATACAAATACATGCAGTTACTTACATATAAATACATATATACATACACAAACACACCTATATATATGTCTATAACTCTGTTTAAATACGTTTCATTTGGCTGTTCAATACAACAAACTAGCATTTGTTTATATTTTTCTACTTTCTATTGCACACATAGTAGGCGAGCATACATATATTTGTCATTTTACATTTTCTGTCTCTTGTTCATTCAACAAATTGATGTATATGTGTGTATCCTTTTCCTATCCTTTGAAAATGCAAACAATGGTATTGGCTAATCATTTTCTTCTACATCTTATTGAATTTGTAATAGAATGTGTACAATGTTAATTATATATATATAACACAACTTATTGAATTTGTAAATGAATGTGTATAATGATATATAACACAACTTATTGAATTTGTAGATGAATTTGTACAATGTTATATATATAACATTGTACACATTCATTTACAAATTCAATAAGTTGTGTGTTTGAATTTGTAAATGAATGTGTGCAATGTTTTATATATAACATTCTATGCATTCCTTTACAAATTCAATATGCTGTGTGTTTGAATTTGTAAATGAATGTGTACATTGTATTATACATTCATTTACAAATTATGTGTCTGTTGTCTCTTCTTCATTGAGCATATTGATATATATGTCTGTATCCTTTAACTATCCTTTCAAAATGCAAACAATGGTATTGGTTAATCTTTTTCTTCTACATCTTTCACAACCCATGGAGGGTTTATTTGATGATTGAAAAATTATTACTGGTTGTTTATGAAATAAATCATTCCTCTTACACTCCTTTTTTCCATGTGCTATTTGATTTTGTTAGGTCATGGTGTTGGTGTTTTACACACGGGTTCTTTTGGGGTTAAATGATTTCCTCTTGTTGTTTTACCACGCCCTCAGGGCCTGGTAAAGTCCATTGTAGATCATGATTTTGTCTATAGAAATGATAGAGGAATTTAGTGGGTTTGAACACATGTCTGGAAAAAATGATTTTTTGGGTCTGCATCGACCTTTCTATAAAAAACCCATGTGAATATGGGCATAAATCGACAAGCCCATTTATTATATGTCATTTTTGTGAAAACTGTTGCTTGGTTTTTTCCAAATTTGTGTGCTTAAGATATTAATCTCATGAAACCCTTGCATGGAATATTCAACATCTATATGAAAATGCACTTCTATATTCCTGTGAGTGAGGAATTATTATTATGAAACCCTTGGTTACTTTTTTGTGCACATTTCTGAAAACCCAAGTCTATTATCGATCTACCTCTGTTCAAATTAATATCCTATCACTGTTGAATACAACACAACTTCTTTCATTTTTTGTACAATGTGCTTTGAACATTGATATATATACATACATATATCTACACACACACACACACAGATATATATATATATATGTATATGTATAGATATATGCATACATGTAACTATGTAATTATATGTATCCATAGATACATGTATACATATATTTATACAAATACATATAAATTCATCTATATGTACACGTGTATATGTATGTAAACCCAAATTAAATGATGGAAAAGAATCAGATACCTAAAAAAAAAATTAGTCATATGCTTTAATCGAAGCCCAAATGAACTCTAATTGGGGTGTAATGTGTTTGTTGTCTAGTGCTAATGTTAGGAGATTAATATAGAGGAGTGATTTTTAATGGGCACCAAAATGATTTTATAAGGTGCTAACTTGAATTAGACCCATTGACTTTTGAGCAAATTTGAATGATAAAATAGATCTAATTGCATGTTAATAGTGACACAATTAGCACTGTTTTTTGTTTTGCAATGTATATCAGTGATTTTATTTGTAATTATATATATGTAATTATATGTACACATACATATACATATAGATATATATGTATATGTGTGCATACATTTAATGACACAAATAAATGTATACTTATATAAATTTGTGTACATACATATCTTTGCTGATGTATGCTGTCTGCGATGTGAGGTAACAACCAACATCATTCTCCTTTCAGAATGCAAAAAATGGTACTCCTGGGTTTGTTGGTTGTTTCTAGCTTGATCTCAACTTCTTTTTATTGCTTGCAACATTGTTTTTCTGACACTTTATGGCTTACAATGTACAGGATCACTGACAATCATGGCACCAAGGCAGAAGAGGAAAAGATCAAGTGGGAGATGCTTGATTAGAGTACCTCGTGGAGTGACATTCAATGTTACAGATGTTGTTGATGAAGAGCCAACAGTGAACATGGACGAGGAAATTATTTCTAAAAATGCAGAATAGACCAATGAAAATGATGGTTTTGAACCCACTATTCATAATACTGAGGTAGAAATGGAACCTCCACCTACTGACCATGTGACAACCCCAGATTTGTGCACAAAAACTTGGTTTATGCATGACATGGAAAAAGCCATTGCAGATGTTGAGGACAATCAAATGTCAATTAGAGGTTCAACGATCAAATGGGGAATCCCGCCTAGCATATTGTGGGCATGGCTCAATGGTGTGACATCCACAAAAAGGAGGGGGCCACAAACAGTCCTAATTGATGAAGAAGAAGCTAAAATTGTGCAGTGGTGTAAAGATATGGTTAATATTGACCATGGCCTTCAAGTGTCACAACTTAAGTCAACGGTGGCCCACATGGTTGGAGCAAGGCCTAACCCATTCACAAATGGGATACCGGGGAGGTCATGGTGGGTTGGATTTCGTCAAAGGCATACCGATCTAACAATTTGAACACCCGAAGGAGTGGACACAGATCGAGCTTTAATGTTGTGCCCCAAAATATTTTTTTCATTCTATGATAATTTGGAGGAGTTGTACAACAGATACAATTATGGGCCCAACAAAATATGGAACTACGATGAAATAGGTGTGCAGGTTGGCAGAAATTGTGCAATGAGAGTTATTGCAAAAATATGGATGAAACGTGTTTGAAAATTAATTTCTAAAAGTAGAGAATGGATCACTGTTCTATCTTGTGTTAGTGTAGCAGGTCAAGCTATACCTAGTTACTATTTGTTCAAATCCAAAAGGAACATTAGAAACTATATTGTTAATTGTGAGCCAAGGGAATGCATGGAAATCCAAGAGCATGCTTGGATGACCAAAGAATTATTTATGGAATGGTTAAAACACTTTGCAAGAAATGTCCCAGGAGGGGTGTCACCAACCAATAGACAACTTCTCATCTTTGACGGTCATGGTAGCCATGTGGAATTCAAAGTGGTTGAAGGAGCAAAGACTATGGGAATAGATTTGCTCACACTTCCAACACATTGCAATCACAAATTGTGGCCCCTTGATGTTAGTGTGTTCTCACCATTTAAGAAATACTTCAAACAACAAAGGAGTATATGGCTCTCTAAAAATTCTCAACTTGACAAATTAGAAGGGAAGAGTTGGCAACACTTGCCAGCAAAGCTTTTACACAAGCTTTGACTCTTAATAACATTGCAAGTGGTTTTAGAAGAACATGAATTTGGCCATTAGATTGACATGCACTTGACTTGGATATGGGGCCAAGCCAAGCTTTCGTGGTTGAAGAGGAAGGAACCACATTGGGAGCATAAACATAGGGTGATACAGCTGATGATGAGGCACAATTCATGGCAGGGAAGACTTGTTTGAGGATAGCAGGTTGGAATGAGGAAAAAATTGGACAGTTTGTGGAAACCTTTTCTACAAGCATTCCCCCAAATCCAACAAACGAAGAAGGATATTGCCCAAAAAACATTGAGGCAACAACAATTCAACAAGAACCAGTAGTTCAATCATGTAATCAGGTAGCTGAAAATGAAGAGTCTCAATATGCCATATGAATTTGAAGATGCAGCTTTGAACCTAGGGGTGCATCTCAATTTTAGATGAAAGTGGATGAAGGGTTGTACATGCCATCACCACCAGATGTTGATCTTGAAGATGTCATCCATTACTTCACAACTTGGGGAAATTAGGAGGCTGAAAATGATGAATAGGATGGAGTCGATGGTAATGACTCAAGCGACAAAGAGGCTGACTATGTGCCAAGTACACAAGTCAATGATCAGCAACCAGTAGGCAAGAGATGTAATTTGTTGAAACTCCCAATGCAAAGGGTGCACCAATCATCTAATAGAGGTCGCAATGGGGTCCTACGCCTTAGTAGGTAGTCTCAAATTTTGACATCGGATGATTGCTTCAATTTGTTGAATGAATAGGAGGCACAAAAATGAAGAAACCAAGAATTGTAGCAAAGGAAAATGGAGCAAATGGCTGAAAAGAAGGCAAAAAGAGAAGCAATCCTCACATAGAGGGAGGCAAAGAGATTGGAGCGTGCTGCAAAAAAATAGAAAATTGCAGAGTAGAAGCTGAGGCAGTGACATGAAAAGGAGTTTCAAAGGGAGCAAGCAAAGATTGCTTGACATTTGAAGGAAAACCAAAGGTAGGCGGAAAGAGCAGAAAGAAACAAAAGTAAGAGTACCCCTACAACTCCTCTTCCAAGTGAACATCCAATTTTAAGGGACATGATTAACATTTTATCTCCATCCTTTTCTGCTCTTAGCAGCCTACAAAACAGGTCTTCTAAAGGATGCTCTCCACAGTTACAACTCACTCTAGAGGAAAATCATGCATTTCTTGCTTGTATAGCAAGTGCCATACAAAACAATCCGCAGTACTTAACATCTTCTCTAGTTGATGCGGAGTCAGTTGACCCCTAAGGACACACCACTTCTTAATCAAATATGTGGATGTCTGATTAGGATTTTTTGTTGTCAACTTTTTGACCTTGAAGTGTGCTAGAGTGCTTTTCGTAAAAATAAATGCTAGTCTATTGTATTGGATAGCCAAAGGATACTAGTGTCTAATTTTGTAGAACTGAATGGTATTCTGTTGTCAACTTATCTACTTCGATGTGTGTCAGTGTGTTTTTTGTAAGATTGAAGACTCCTTGTCTTCTTTCCAACTTTGTCTTAATCATGTTTATGATGTAATAAATTTGATTTCAGCCTAGGCATGTTTTGGGAGTTGTCCAAGTTAATGATCTATGCTTTTGTGATTTGAAATCGGTTTTGTGTTCATTGTTTTCATCTATCATTTTGTTGGATATGTGTTTGTTTTATTCATCTAACTAACATTGTTGAAAATTTAAATGTACATTAAGAAATGTATGTGATTGAAATTAAGAAAATTATGTACCTATATATATACATATACACACATACAACTATGTATATGTGCATACATATGCATATGTATGTATACATACATATATATATGTATATGTATGCATATACATAGTTGTGTGTGTGTGTGTGTCTATATATATATATATGTATGTATACACAACTAAGTATATGCATACACACACACACACACACACACACACACACACACACACACACACATATATATATATATATAACTATACATCTATATATGTAGCATATCCATAAATTGTAACTGTACGTGTAAGTGGAAATCAATCTAATTGTAAATTGTAAGTTTACAATGAATAAGAAAATCCCATTGTTCAGGTTCATGAATGAATATCATAAGAAAAATGAACATTATAAATGAACACAATATCTACCAGGTCACAACCAAAGTAATCTCTTGAAAGAATTGACCTGAAATGTCATCTTGCAATTTGACATGCTCTTTACAACCTCCGTAGTTGTGTATACATGCATACATACATACATATATATATATATATATATATATATATATATATATATATAGTATATATATATATATATATATATATATATATATATATATATATATATATATATATATATATATATGTATGTATGTATGTATGTATGTATGTATGTATAAGTGTATGGTTAATAATTAAAAATGGTGTATATATATCTATACATCTATATGCAACATATCCATAAATTAATCTATTTGAAATTATAAATTTTTCAACACATACACTTGGAAATCAATCTAATTGTAAATTTTAAATGTAAGTTTACAATGAATAAGAAAAATGAACATTATAAATGAACACAATGTCTATTGGGTCACAACCAAAGTAAAGTCTTGAAAGGCTTTACCTGAATTGTAATCTTGCAATTTGACATGCTTTTTACAACCTCCTAGCCATTTGACATGCCTGCCACAACAAACAAATATAATAGAACAAACAAACATGGACAATAGTTATTGAAATAAATAAAAAGACATACTAGTTAGTCAAAAATATAGAAAAATAATTGAAACTTAGAGCCATTTGAACAAAAAATCCTTAATTATTTGGTGTGTTGACAAACACAATTACCAAACTGCCCACCATGAACATTGTTGCACCACCTCTCCTTGTTCTCCCATGCCTACAAGAAAAGATTTACAACCATGGGTAGTCACAACTAAGGCTAGTAACATACAAACATCATATGACCTTTGAAATAATGCATGTATAACAACACATAATTAATCAAGTTCAACATATTAAAAGATCCATATGGAACAGATAAATATATGTAAAAACATATAAATGTTAATAGAATTGTATACCAAGATTTAATCAACTTATATTCATTGTTTTGCATCAACCTTGGATATATGAGGAATGTGCAAAGGATGCCATTCAATGGTCTGTAATATGGAGAGGATATTAGTAGAGGAGAATAATTGTGAATTCCGCTGTCTATTGTCCCTCTTATTTAGAAATTTGAATCTGACAATTGAATGCATTTAATTTGATTGTTGTGTTTCAAATTTGAATTTGTTATAGCACTTGAATTTGTAGATGCCACTTACTTAGGTTTTTAGAGATGATATGTTTGAATTCTGCATTATATTTGGATTCGATGTTTATTTGGAGAGCCTTATATATCTGTGATTTTTTACAGGTTTGTATGCATGCATACAGTCATACAAACATAATCATACATGTAAAAATTCATAGAAACATAAGCATACATGCATGTAATCATATAAACATATACATACATATACGTTGCAGAAAATCACTAATATACATTGCAAAGAAAAAAAAACACCTAAATATGGCACTATTAACATTTAATTAAAATTATTTTATCATTCAAATCCGCTCAAAAGTCAATGGGTCTAATTCACATTAGCACCTTATAAAATCATTTTGACGCCCATTAAAAATTACTCATATATATTAATCTCCTTAATATAGCACTGGACACCAAACACATTACACCCCAATTAAACTTAATTTGGGTTTCAATTAATGCATATGACTAATGTTTTTTTGTGGGTATCCCATTCTTTTCCATCATTTTACCA
>VDFB02353493.1:18696824-18742422 GCA_007258455.2 Sequoia sempervirens | reverse complement strand
ACATCTAGTGACCTGGTATCCCCTAACCTTACACACATTTTGATAAAATGGGAAACAAGTGGCTTTTATCATTTCTTTGGTGACACTATCTTGTATTTGTTTAAGGGGAACGCCACCATGTACTTCTTTCTCTCAAGATGTTAAATATGTCACTTCCTGTTCTGAAATTAGTCCTCAAGTTCATTTTTAGTTTTTCTAGACTATGCAATATTAACATGCATGGTTCAATTATATATCCCTGGCTTGCACCTTGTGCTAATGAATCTCTTAATTTTTTATATCATTACTAGTATTTGCAAACAAAGATTCTAGCACAGGTGAAACAAGATCTACATTTTCCATGTTATATATATACAGTACACCTAAAAAAATAATGAGACTTTGGTAAATAATATATCTAGATAAAAAGAATACAAATCTAAAATAGAACTTGTAATTTAATTCATCTACTCATCAATAATATTTTCATACTATTAACTTGATTTAAAAAGAATTGGAAGACAACTATAATCTATAACATAACATCCTTAAATGGTTCAAATTTTAAATGAAACCATGAAAGAAAGAATAAGAATACAAAGATTAAAGTATAAAATCATTTTAAAAGTGCCACTAGATAAAAATATTTAATCTAATTGGTTGTTAACATAAATGAACTTCAATTATATAGCCTTGAGAACATCAAAAATTATATAGATAGGAAAAGCAAAATAAATGCGTCATATTACTTGAATCAAATCTAATAAAGTTTGACTTTATTGCATACTTGTTATAAATATCTCACATGAACCAATGAAATTCAATGTGCCTCTATCTACCCTTGACATTAATGTTTAAAGGCTTGTTGAGATGAAAAGTAATGTTGATTCCTTACCTAATGGAAAAAAAAAAAGACATACATATAAAAATCAAACACAATTCAATTTCTATTAAAAATTTTACATATCCATTTTTGTTGGATTTTTGGATCCTAGATTTGAGATGCACAATGTTAAAGGAGATCCCATGACACATTCAAGGTTCTTTAGTGCACATATTTGGATTATTATTGCTTAGCATGATGATAAGTTATTGGCTAGAAGTTCTTCCATGAAATTTAATAGTATTATCTTCCATTTGGGTCTATTTTTTAATATTGGTTATTACAAATGTTAAGGAATGTTAATTGAAGTTTATTGTTTAGATTTTTTTATTTGGCAAAACCAAGGATACTACAAAGTATATACATTCTTAACATTTGCATGTTACCCAAATTGAGATGAATGTGTTAAGAGCTGGATTGTTAGAGGCTACCACACTTAATTATGGATCTTCTAATGCTTCATCTACATCATCCTACCCTTGTAAAATTTAGAAAGAAAAGAATTATTTCCGAAGGATGGTAAAAATAATGGAAATGACCATTGTACAAACTATACGGTATAAATGTTTCTAATATAATTATGACTCTAGAGCCTCCAACTTTTTCCTTTGTAAAATGTGCTTCAAAATTTACTTAGTGCTTGCATGATTACACTTCCTCCTATTAGGCCATTAGATAAATCTAAAGTTATTCCCAAAATATATAATGAGAAAGAATTTTGTTATTAAATTGGCAGAGTTAATTGTAATTATACTCTCAACATTTTTATGGGATTAAGGAATAATTGATTAAGGATTTGATTGATAAAAAATTAGGTTGAGGGGGTTAATATTGGGGTCAATCCTTCAATTGTTCCTCCTAATGAAAATTTAAATATTTTACACTAAATAAATCTAATAAAATGGTTTTATATGAGGGTCATGAGATTGAAGTACATATACATGTTGACGAGCTTGAAATAATTGATTCACCTATGTATGTGAGGAATGATAATTTGTTGGTATTAATAAAAATTATAAGGGTACTTATTCTTCTTCTTATGTACTAGTGATTGACTTTTATATAAATTTCTATGGACTAACTAGTATTCAAACTTAGGACCTCCCATTTGGTGTTAGGATGCTCTACTATTGAGCTAATGGCTCACATTGTGATGAGTCTTTTTATGGCTTAGGTGTGTATCATTTCTCCAACACACTCCCTTGAGCCACAACATAGGTGTCAAATGCACCTAGCTTGGCTCTAATACCATACAAGAATACCAATTATGAGGACCTCCTATAAAAATATGACATGAAAAACCGTGAACAATATTTAAAAGATAATCCATAGTCTATCTTATTATTTATGCATATTTTCTAGGACCACCTATGCCCAAAACACAAAATAGTTTTTGTAAATACACCAATTAGATCTTATAAAATGCATTACTTATATCAAATTATATGGTGAATTAAATATAATTAATGATTACTTTTTCTTTTAGTATGAAAGAGGTTAAATTCCAATATATGTTCTAGTGGGCTTGATTGAGTGACAAGGTGGAGTGATTGTTGTAATGAAGAACTTGCTAGGAAAGCTAACCAAGTTAAAATGTACACCTATACATACATCATTGTGGTAATATAGACCTATGTCAGAAAACACAATTGAATCCTATTAGTTCCAAAGTATTTTAGCAAAGAAGAGATAGAGGAATTTCCAACATGAGGCATAATTCAATCATAATATAATAAAACCATTAATCCATAGTTCTATGTATAAATGGAATGTTGTAGAGGAAAAGATACACATTTAATTTGCAAGGCATAACTCAACAATATGAAAACATATAGTAGTATATTGTACATTATTCTCAGGATTTTTTCTTATTTGTGAGAAATGCAAACCTTCCATGCTAATTTTCTCTAAAACACACAAATATAGGGGGTAGTGTAATATCCCACCCTTTCCTAAATTTTTCCATAGCTAGTGATATGATAATATCCCAACAATTCTATGAATTTTAAAATTGAATGTTATGGACTATATTAAAATTATTTTGTGGACTAATAAACTAAAGAATATTCTTGATATTTAATTACACGTCTCTTGAGAAAAACAATGATTTAATATCTTATGAGTATTAAATTAGATTATGAGTATAATTTAAAGAATTATAGTCATGATTTTGTAATTGTCATGTAATAGACATAAATATCATTCCTTTTGTTGGTAAAACTACATATTTAGAGTAATATTATGAAGGTTAAATTTAAATGGTTTATCTAGCACTCAAATAATCATTCTAGACTAATATTTGATTTAAAATTTCTTTTACAATGATTATTGATTATATTTAATAAAAAATACTTGATATTCCCACCAAGTTATTAAGGGTGCAAATCAACTATTGACATGGACTAAACTATTGCAAACAAGGTAAATATATATAGTAGGAGTATCAACTAATGGTGAGGCACTTTAAGTCTAATCAAACATACAATATACCAAATAATATTAATGAAATCACTAACCCTAATCCCTATTCATGATGATAACCCTAACCCTAATCCTATTAATGATTATAAGCCTATTGGTGATGATAACCCTAACCCTAATCTTATTCGTGATGAATAACTTCATTATGATGATAACCCTAACTTTAACCATAACTATAACCATAACCCTAACCCTTACAGTAACCCTAATCCTAACCCTAACCCTGATCCTATTTGTGATGATAAACCTATTCGTAATAATAACCCCAACCCTAATCCCAATTTTAACTCTAACCCTAACCCTAACCCTAACCCTAACCCTAACCCTAAAACTTACCCTAACCAAAATCCCTATTCGTGATGATAACCCTAACTCCTATTCATGATGATAAATCTAATTGTGATGATAACCCCATTCCCAATTTTAGCTCGGCTTCATCCCTAGCTGGCCTAACCTAACCCTAACTGTTCCTATTTGTGATGATAAGCATTATTTGTGATGATAGCACAGACACTACTGCTAACCACAGCCCTAACCTAATTATAAAACCTAAATGAATTATAAACCTAACCCTAACCTTCATTAAACACTAATTTCAATCATAAGTGTAATAAAACCTTAATGATAACCTTGAATCATAATTCTATTTCAACCCTAAACCTAACCCTAGCACTAATTTGTTAAATATAGTATGGTAGTTTTAATATATTAATTTAAAAACTTATGATAAAATTTAACCCTAACCATAATTAGTTGTGCCCTAGCCCTAATTTAGCCTAACCTTGTTTTGAACCCTAACCTTAATAGTAATATTAATTTAATCCTATAGCTAATCTTAATTGAACCCTAACTATGAATTAAATCTTAATCTTTACCCTAACTCCAAACCTAATTTAATGCTAATAGAATCATAATCCTAATTAAGTTCCCATTATATAACTTATATAACATTAAAAATAAATTCCATAAATAACCCTATCTTTAATCAATTTTATTATATGTAACCGTAATCAAAACCTAACATTAATTGAACCTTAATTAAAACCTAACCCTAATCCCAAGTGAACATTATTCCACTGAGAAAATAAATAAATATTCAAACCTCATGAACACTAGAATTATAATATGGAGAAACCCTTTCAAAAAATCCCACTACTAAAGAGATATGAAACTTTTATTAATATTCATAACAAGATTATAACAATCCAATCCACTCAATCTTCTTTAGTCTAATGTTTTGGCTATTTCTACATAACACTATTTAAACCTTATGTCATACATTAAATTATATATAGAGCAAGGGAAACAAGAAATGATCAATTAATTTATGTAATGAGTGGAAAAAAATCATGGTCCACAAGAAAAGAACCCATGCCCCACTATGCATTGGAACATGTACACAAAATATAAACGAACTAATGATATAGGACCTTAAATCCCATAACCTTGATAGTAACCACTCCCAATACTAGTGCTTTATGATGAAGATGTCAATTACAATAAGTCTCATCTATTATGAAAAGATGCTCCACTCTTCCCAATGTAACTCCTAGTACAATAATCATCACGATCTCCTTATTTAATTTTATTATAATAATATCTTGAGCCCATTGCTTACCTTTTCATTTTTTCTCACATATCACACTATAAAATTTTGGAGCTCATTTTCACTTTGCGAGAGTCTCTCGAGGGTTTTAATGGTGTCCAAATTGATATTTTTTAGCTTAATGCATCAAGCTCATTAATATTTTTAATTTTAAGAAAATATTAAAATCAAAGCTCTAGACTGTAATTTATGCCTTTTAGAAAGAATTTAGAAAAAAACATTAAAGATAAGATTTTAAGTGAATGGAACACTAATCCCAACTTACACCAACCAAGTACAAATGGGTATTTAGCTTCATGGAGATTCATTCATGGTTGGTGATGGTGCATGAGTAGGCTAATAGAGGAAGAAAGACCATATGTTCATTAAGAAGAAATTGGGAGAAAAAATAAGCTAAGTTTAAATTTGTAATGATAAGAGATCTTGATTGAATTATATATATATAGTTCATATGAGAACCAAGGATAACATACTAGAGTAAATAAGCTTCGATAATAAAGGAATCTTGTAAGTATGGGGAAGAAAAATATATCAAACTAAATGCACTACCAAAAGATAGATCAATTGGGATTTTTTTATAGGAAAGTGTGATATTTAATTGAAATCCTAATGTATTAATGTTGTATCTTCAACAATCTTGGAATGAGTACTTGGATGCCTATGTTGTCAAAAGATATTATTATTTTACTATTAATTCTCCTCATGTTGAAATTTCCATGAACTAGTTAGGATGCAAATCTCCACCACTAAGCTACCCACCCACTTTATGACAAGTCAATTTAAGATTTAGGTATGCTAATTTTTTTGACACCTTTTTCACATTGTGAGATATTACCAAATAATTATAATGGTCATTTGGTTTTGTGTGGATCATGAACCATGTAAGGGTGTTTTTTGATCTTACTCACCAATAAAATGTATGCATTGAATAATTTTTGTTTTATCATCATTTTATCAACAAGCATATGCATATTTGAAGGTTTATTTAAAATTGACTAATGATATGTTGATTGAAACTATAGGATACATTATTTTACCTTAATTTTTTGGTCTAAAAGATGAGGGAAGTTCTTATTCTATGTCATATTCTTTCTTCTTTAGATGTATCTCATATTTTATTTGGGTATCCATGGATAAAGCAATATCAAGCAACATCATCTATGTTATGCCATCAAGGTATCAAATATGTTTGAACACTAGTAAAGAGGTTACAATTGCAAGAGATCTGTATATGCCTTTATTTTAGATTAAGTCATTTAACCTTAAATAATTTTAAGAACATACATAAGGATCCTCTATATAAGTGCAAGGATTCTTTGCCTAATTTATAAAATTTTCAAAAGGAATAACAATGGTGGGAAAATCAAGACAAGATGCAACAATTTAGAATTCCTAAAGGGTTTACAATTATTAAGCCAGTAGGTTATATCTGTAGGTTTTATATTATAAAATGATTCAAAGAATCTATAAGGCCAAAAGAACCATAAGCATTACAAACTTTAGTTTAGAAGCATAAAGGGATTGGATATTTTCATTCCTAAACATGGTTTTCATAAAAAAAATTACTCATGTAGCAAACACACTATAGAATTCACAAAAGAAGGTTAGGGTTTTTAGCTTCATTTGTTATATGGAGATATTTTATTGTAATGTACATAATCAATGATATGATTCTTGATTTTTTATAAGATTTAATATTATGACACCTTAACAAACCAAGCTATGACTTTCATGGTTCACTCCTACATGTATGAAATTTGCATTTTCATCTACAAGTTTAACCCTAAATTTGTAGTTTTAAAATTATTTTGTGACCTTGACCCCTACACTTCTAGTCTTTAGGAATTTATTTATCTCCATTTTTTAGACTATGTTGAGAGCCATTATAATGTTTTTTGCACTAACTTTCGGAGGAAACTCATTTTTCCTTACTCAAACCCTTGGATTATGCAAAACGGGGAAGCAAAATACTATATTGAAAATGCTTTAAAAACTTTCAAACAAGTGCAATTTGAATTCAACAAATTTTAAAAAATTTGCATATAGGGTTTCGAAATTAAACAAATACATGCATTTTGAACTCTAAAAAAATGGAATTTTAAATACCTCGTGCTCAATAGTGGTCGATATGCGAATTGGAATGATGAAGTTTGAAGAGAGGACCCGAAATTTGCTTTCGCCGGTGAGAAATTTTGTTGGTCGCCGTTCGGATTATGTTCGCCGCGTAGGGACGTGACTGTACTGGTAAATTCACAGTAAAAATGTGAAAGTGAAAGCATTTTTTTTGGTTTTGTCATATTCAAGGGGTTCGACCGAACCCAGGTTCGGCCGAACCCACTTAAATATGATTTTTTATTAGGCTCGGTGACTGGTTCGGCCGAGCCATGGGTTCAGCCGAACCAATTAAATGGTTCGGTCGAGCCATATGGTTCGACCGAACCCAGTTGATATGAAGAGTGGGAAAATTTTGAAATTTCCTTCCTCTTCAAAAGTGTAAACCACTTATGTGGCTTCACCCTTTTATTGTGGTTAGGGTGGTCAAACAGACACCTACTTCTTATTTTTTTCCTGAAATTTAAGTACTACTGCATTGAAATTTCAAATTTTCACCAACTAGATTTTTTTTTTTTAAACAAACCTAGTAGATTAGAAACTACATTCAATTTTCTACAGATTCTATTCTTACATATTTTTGAAATAATATAGATAACTTATTCAAATTTTCACATCAATTTTCCTAACTCTGATTTTTCTGATTTTTTTGCCACTTAAGGGCCTGTTTTTTCCATGATGATCCTGCACATACCCATATATATATATTATATACATATTTTTATGTGCATACATACGTACATACATATATATATACATACATACATATGTATATATATATATATGTATGTATGTATGTATATATGTATGTGCATACATACATACATACAATGTGGAAAAAAAAATAGCACCATGACCCAACAAAATTAAACAACACATGGCGAAAAGGCGTGTAAGAGGAATGATTTATTTCATAAACAAGTAGTAATAATTTTTCAATCATGAAATAAACCCATCATGGGCCGTGAAAGATGCAGAAGAAAATGATTAACCAATACCATTATTTGCATTTTGAAAGGATAGGCAAAGGATACAGACATATACATCGATCTGTTCAATGAACAAGAGACAAGAGACACATTCATTTACAACTTTAATAAGTTGTCAGTTTAATAATTAAAGAACTACAAATTGCATACAATGATGAGAATTTCAATTTACCCATGACCATGCTGAAAGAATTGCTGCAAAACTTAGGAGAATTTGTTTTGTAGATCTTATAAAGACACCAAAAAATACCTTCATTTACTTATCATTTAAAGTAAAAATAGAGTGCATAAATATAAACGTTAAATGCACAACTCATGAAAATAACTATAAGTAGAATGTACAAAGCACATTGTACAATAAATGAAAGAAGTTGTGCTATATTCAACAATAAGAGGATATTAATTTTAATAGAGGTAGATCGATAACACACTTGGGTTTTCAGAAATGTGCACAAGAAATTAACCAAGGGTCTCATAATAATAATTCCTCACTCGCAAGAATAAAAAAGTGAATTTTCAAATAGATGCAGAATATTCCAGGTAAGGGTTTCATGAGATTAATTCCTTAAGCACACGAATTTGGAAAAAACCAAGCAAGGGTTTTCACAAATACATATGTATTTTAAATGGGTTTGCTGATTTATGCCCATAGTGACATGTGTTTTTTTATAAAAAGGTCAAAGTAGACCAAAAAATATTATTTTCAAACATGTGGTCAAACCCACTAAATTCCTCATCATTTCTGGAGACAAAATCATGAGACAATCAACTTTACCAAGTCATATTTAATCATTTAACCCCAAAAAAATCCATATTTGGAAAAACAAAGCAAGGGTTTTCACAAAAATGTCGTATACTAAATGGGCTTGCCGATTTATGCCCATATTCACATGGGTTTTTTATAAAAAGGTCGATGTAGACCAAAAAATAATTTTTTGTAGACATGTGGTCAAACCCACGAAATTCCTCTATCATTTCTGCAGACAAAATCATGATACAATTGACTTTACTAGGTCGTGAGCGCACGGTAAAATGAGGAGAGGAAATCATTTAACCCCAAAAAAACTTGTGTGTAAAACACCAGCACCATGACCCGACAAAATCAAATAGCACATGGTGAAAAGGCGTGTAAGAGGAATGATTTATTTCATAGACAAGCAGTAATAATTTTTCAATCATCGAATAAACCCTTCACGGGTCATGGAAGATGTAGAAGAAAATGATTAACCAGTACCATTGTTTTCATATTCAAAGGAGAATGATGTTTGATGTTACCTCAAGTTGTGTGAACCAGCAGGAGCCATGGAGAGTTGTTGCCATCTACATTCGCTTCCATCGCCAAGAACCTTCCTGACATAGCGCACAGTAAAATGAGGGAAAAGAATGGGATACCCACAAAAAAAACATTAGTCATATGCATTAATCAGACCCCAAATGAAGATTAATTGTGGTCTAATGTGTTTGGTGTGTGGTGATAAAGTAAGGAGATTAATATGTAGGAGTGATTTTTAATGGGCGCCAAAATGATTTTATAAGGTGCTAACGTGAATTAGACCCATTGAATTTTGAGAGGATTTAAATGATAAAATAGTTTTAATTAAATGTTAATAGTGACAAATTTAGGTGTTTTTTTTATAAAAAAATTGGTGGTTATAGCTAGCGGATAGTGGGACGTTAGGTGGCAGCGAACGAACAACACCTCTAAAAGGTGTATTTTTGAGCAACCTTACAATCTAAGAGGTTCCTTCCCATTTAGAGCAACTTTCAATCTAAGTCCAGAACAACTTTACACAACTGTCTACCATCAATAGACAACAAAAAGTATGGACAAGAAAGGTTGCCAACACACAACATAATGCTTCAAAATTAGTGAACAACATTAACTAAATCACTAAAGAAAACTAAAAAATGCAGTACAACAAGGAAAATCTACTTCAAATTAACTATGGGAGAAGAACCATGTAACATGCAACTAAATCTCAAGAATTCACCAAAGTTAATGAAATTCTATTAAAATTTCAGCAACATGCCTTTACAACAACTCAAATCCCTCTTGAAAATGAGAGGAGACCCCCTATTTATAGTGCTCAAAAAGAAAAATGAATGGACAAGATTGATTTGCATTGTGTGGCCAAGATTCACTACAAGCTAGGGTTTCACCTAACCCAAATATATTACAATTTAAAATTACATCCTTGTCTTTTTCCCTATTTTATCCTCATGTAGCAACACTGTAGCAATTTTGTCTTTTGTTGATTTCCATTTTGCTGCAGCTACATAGTGAGGAACTCATCATCAATAATAGGGTTTCCCTCACTTCTCTTCATTGTGGAATATTCCACAATTTTTTTGATCAATGCCTAGAGCTGCTTGTTCCACTCCAATATATCAGATTGGATTACTTGAAAATTCAACCTCCTTGATTTTTTTGTGATGATATCCCAATCCTTATCAAATTTATGCATGTTCTTAATCATCTACTCAGAGTGAGAGAAGGCTCAAGCAACAAAACTCATGAAATATGGCGTTAGTGCATTCGCAGTCCCATTCTCCATTTTCTTGTGAAATTAGGGCTTTATCTTTTTGAGATCTAACTCAATGGCGGGCACATCAAAGTCTGTCATCAACTTTATGTATTCTTCACAAACAACATAGACTTCCTTGATCCAGTCAATCTCAAGTTCCACCTCATGAAGCACTTGCTCCAATTTTCTCCTTTTTGTGGTCAAGGCTCAATTTCCACGTCTCTACGAGCCAATGATCACCTTTTTCCAAAACAAACTCCTTTTCCTAGGATCCATCAGGTACCTTGAGGATGGCCTCAGGTTTGGGGTACGTGATCCTGTATAACTCGGGGAAGTCAATGCAAAACTTCCTTATTCCCTTGAGCACTCTCTGCAATTCTAGGAATTTGTTGGCGGTTCTAACCACACAGCCGATGCCCATGTTTCCATTGTAGATGACCTATCTAAACCAATCCTCTATGGATTTTTTCCAATTCTTTATTTTCTCAAGTTGATCAATATGGTCCTTGGATAGTAATTGTGGTGGTGCCAAGGATGTGGTGGGGAGCTCTTCTACCGATGACCACTACTGAATATATTTTGTCAAATCAACCACTTGTGCTTTTAGTTCCTCCTTTGAAATCTTATCCTTCTGTATTTGATGCACAATGGTGGCAATGGACCCCTGGAGGTGATCAATTTTCTGCTCTCGTGTGGAAATTTCTAGATCAAGGGTGGAGACATTATAGCTAACCCCCTCTTTATTCACCACTAGGGTGGCTATTTACACAGTTCTAGATATGGAGGAATCCATTGTAAACTAAGATTTGAACTTAGGTTTCTTCTCTTTCTTCATGCTAACCCAGGCTCAGGCCAAGATGGCCTCTAGCCTTGCCTTTGGGTCCCTTGGGGTAGGAGCTTTCGTGTCCAATTGTTTCTCAAGCCACTTAGGAATTTGAGATTCTCCCCTTGGAGATTCATGATCATGCTCTTCTTCATGGGAGTGTTCAATCTTCATCACCTTACTACCTAGGGTCTCTTGCTTGATCCTTTCTCCTTCTTCTTCATCTAAATCATGAATGAATACAGTTTCCTTTTGTGGAGAATTGGTGGCTATATGCTCTTTAGGGTTGTCTTCCTCTTTGGCAGTTTTCTTTTCTTCTTTTTCTTCTTCATGCCCATGTTCTTCAGGCTGCTCCATTCCTGGGATTTTGTGTGTTCCATCCTTCTCTTAGGGTTTGTCTTCTTCTCTCTTTTTTTCTTCCTCATTCCAAAAGTCTCCACAATATATTTGGTGCCAACGTCTTCTCCATCACTCTCAGAGGATTCTGTCTCTTCACCTTCATGCGCCACCTCATCAATTGGCAGGTGTTGGAACTTAGGATGCTAATGGTAATCATCCACTTCCTCCTCGATCCCCTTTGTGGATTCCTTCTCTCGTCTCTCCAACTCCTCAGATATTTCCATTATGGCTTTCATTTCTGGTGGTTCAGTTGGAGGATTGGAGGAAAGAATATTAGCAAGAATCTGTTGCAAGGCAGACTAAATAGCTAGGTTCATTAGAACCCTCGAGAGCTTCGTAGGGATGTTCTGCATATGTCGGGAGAATGTCTCTGGAAGTGAGAGTGTGAGTATTGTCATTGTTGTTGTTGCTAGGGGAAGAGAAGTGGTCGGAGACATGGAGGAAGAAGAGAGCAGAGAGGTGGTGGCAGAGGAAGAGTCTATTATCAACACCTGGGCCATGGGAAAAGTGGAAGAAAGGTGGACATAGATATCCACCACAGGTGGGGAGGTGGCAACCATTGCCTGAGAGGTAGGCAAAGGGGAAACAATAGTAACAACAACAATAACAACAATGGAAAGAGTGGAGGCAGGAGGTGGAGACTTTGGCTACTCAGCCTCCACTTCCTCTCCTCCATCGAGAGGGTCCTCCTAGATGGTGTCAAGACCTCTTGATGTCTTTGTTCTTTTGGAAGATTCACCCTTTGATGTTTTTCTTGAGTAGACTCAAGGTTTAGATTCCTTTTCAACCACCTCTTTTCTCTTTCTCGATCTAGTGACTGGAGGAGATTGGGAAGCTTCTTCCATTGGGGCAGCAGTCACTTCACTATCAGTTTCACTTGTAGGCTCTTCCTCAAGTTCTCCATAGGTCAAGGAAATCCCTTGTTGCTTCAATCAGACAACTTTCCCATCAATCCATTCCTTCGTTCGAGCCTCAACAAGATTTGATAGAATATTAAGGTCATCGACCTATCGATCATCCCAATCAATTAGAGGAAATGGTATATTAGCAATTGCTTCATATTGAGGATGAATTACTATATCCTCCTCGTGTGCTACCTGGTCTAGCACTGGGAACAATTTGACCCTTTTCATAAAATATGCAGTCATCCGCATATAGTGCCTCATCTGAACTTCTTTGTCATCCTTGCAATTTTCCAAAAAGTTTTCAATGTGATGCACATGGGTGTGTTCAAGCTTGACCACCTTCCTTAGTTTTCCATAGGGGTCCATCCATTGTCGGGCAGTGTGGAATTGCAAATGATATTCCACCAGCTCCTTGTCAGAATGATCTACACATTGGGAGGTGTGGAGCTCATATTTCCCTTGGTTGAAAGAGAGGAATCCCTACTTTTTTCTTACTGCTCAAAAGATTGTGTGCATATTGTAGCTTTTGGGAGGGCTCTAACAGTATTATCCGGTTGTTGGGATACATGGGCAGCTTGTATGGTTTCTCCAAGAAACCTTCGGCTAGAATGTAGGTAAACTTAGGAAACTGAATGAACAAGAAGGAAAACTGTCGAAGGAAAGCATTAGCATTATGGGAGATTCTCCTTTCAAATTCACCCCCAAGCAATCTGATAATATGACCTATGAAAGCATAATTGACTTTGTAATATTCCCTCTTGAAGTTTTTGAATTGCAATTGAGGGTACCTATAATAGACCTTCAACTCCTTGCCCGGTTCTGTATTAGGAGCTCTAAACAAGCCCTTGTTTGTGTCTTATCAACTAGCAAATAGACAAGGTAGGAGGTCATGTAGAACCTTGAGGTCTTCTTAACAACCACAAATTGTTAATGCAAGCAATTTCTTATGATTCTTGCCCAATAGAACTTAGTTTTTCCTCTGAGGATCTCCTCCACGAAGTAAAACATCCACTTTTGGAAATAGACTACAGTGGGGAGGCCCATGACCTTGCTTAATAAGGTTAACAAATCATGGTAATCTTCATATAAGTCGTTGCAATAGAGTTCCTGGGGAACCTTTGTAGCACTTCCCCTCTTTTCCTTCAACTATCATTGATTGGTAATCCTTTTACATCCGAGGGGATCGACATCCCACATTGAATCTTTTATGGTAGCTTCTTCCATTTCTCTGAAGGTAGGGATGTGAAAAGATTTCCCTATTAACTTGGCTGATAGATCAACTAGTGTGTTCCCATCCCTATCTACAATGGTTCTTGTTTTTTCTTTGTATGCCTCTCTGCAGGCCATCACTAGTTTAGGGGAAACAAGAGCGGGAGGGAAGTCTACAACCTTAGCCAATCCACTGCTTCTGATCTTTCTAGCATTCTTTGTGGTGGGGCTAATCTGAAATCTTTGTTTGAATTCATTGATATCTACCCGCCTAATGTTCTTGTCAAAGATCTCCCTCGAGGCTGTGCTGACTTTGGAGTTAAGAGGCTCCCCTTAGAGCTTATAATTAATAGGATCCTTTTCATCTTCCCCACAGGGTGCCTTGGCTATTTTATTTCCCTTTTCCTTCTCGACAACTACCTCCAAAGTTCCTGCACTCGATTCCATAAATCCTGTGAGTGAGAGAGAGGTAACCACATTCAAGCATGAAAACATAGGAAAATTTAGCCAAAACCATGCAAGAGGTTGTTAGATTGAATAATACATTGTTTAAGAATAATAACATATCTCTCATATTGGCATTAACATTTTATAGGAGAGAGTTTGAGCAATTCAGGTCTAGGGGGTTGGAATTCCCTGGGCTAATGGCAGTTCTAGAGTAGCTACAGGAGGGATGACAATCAAGGCACAATGACCCACCTGTCCTGACCGGCCTTGAGATTTTGTCTATTTGTGGGGTCCATCAAGGAGGTTGCCCCATTTTGACATGCGGGTCAAAGTCATTTTGATGATTGGAGGGCATCAGGATCATCACTTGAGAAATCAAAATAAGGAGGCTTGGCTATCAGGGGTTTGCTATTGAAAATGGCTATGGAAAGATGGCGTCTGGAAGGTAGAGTTCCACTGGGCAGGACCTATGGCTCTGGAAGGCAGTCATCATAACTTTTCATCCTTCAGACACTTCAGGATGGGAGAACGTCGGGTTGCAGTTGGTGGAGATGACAAAAGTCGAATGGAGTTCTGATGGTAGCGGCCCACGGTATCAGACCCATGAAAGGCCTTTGGCTCTATTCATTCATCGTTTTAAAAGTCCAATGGAAAAAGGGAGGTCAGGTTCTGGGTAGCGAGCGGAAGGGGACAACCTTCCATTTAGGAATGGTGAGGCCGAGAAGGAGTTTCGACAGCAACTGTCAAATAGAAGAGGCCTCTGGAAGGTTCATCACTTAGTGATTTTATCCTTCATGTTCAAAGAGAAATGATGAGGTCGAGACCCGAAGGGTGGAGCACTGTTAATCAAAAGATGTTTTGAGATGACGGTTCCACCACGGTGGCCCATGGACGGAAGTCTGTCAGACAGGGCCCGAAAGAGGCTGTCACTTTGTTGTTTTGAAGGGAAAATGGAGTCAGCCAACAAAGTCAAGGGTGGGGCTCGAAGGATGGGAGGACGCGATGTCATAGCCATTTGAGATGGTGAGGCACATGCGGACCTCCCTAGGCAGAAGTCCGCAAGATGGGACCCGCGAAGAGCCAGGACTTAGATTTTTCCAGATTCAAGTTTGAGGAGCAATGAGGGGGATGAGACTCGAGCACCAGAAAGTCATGGGCCGAAGGCCATTTGGAACAACAAGTCATGAGCGACACCCCAGAGACGGAATCTCGCGGGGGCAGACCCGAGCAGGTCGTTGGACTCTGATTTGAGTTTGTGAGTTTTTCTAAGTTTGGGCAGTGAATGAGATGGGTCCTTCCGTGATAGCAGGCCTGATGGGGTCATTTGCCACTTTGAGTTTAACTTCATTCCAAAGGTTTTTCTGAGGCAATGGGAGTTTGCGGGCCCGCAGAGCAAGAATTCGTTGGCTAACGAACAACGACGAGAAGCCAAAGTTCCATGATTAGCGTATGGATCAATTTCGAGGTTTTTTAAGTTTTCATGATGTGGGTTTCATGCGCCTTAGTTTTCTTTAGCTGGTTATTAGGTTTTTTCCTCTTTAAATTCACCCATTTTGTAAGAAATCAAAGAAAACATGAAGCGGGGCATAGGGCGGCGAACTCACCTCAAGAATCTGATGAAGACAAATGACTAGGTGAGTAGCAAGAATCTCGAAGTGGAAAACGAGTGATATAGAAGCGATGGGGGTGTTGGATGACGCTCTGACTCATTCTGCTCAACTTACACGATGACAATGACAGCTCAAAGTTGGCTATTTATAGAAAATAACGCATTAAATGCAAGCCATTAATGATCGTATGATGAGGTTGAAGTTTGTGAGCTGTCATTTGAAAATGGCAGTGAGAGCATTGAGACCCAGTAGGCGGGTGGCAGTCAGAGTTTAGTTGTCTGTTGTTCAGTCATGGGAAATGACACTAGTGGCTTCAGGTTCCACGGGGCAAAAAATCGCTAGATGATGGCCATTTGGTCAATTTTCAATAAGTGGACTGACAAACAGGCACGTGGGTTTTGATGGTCAGAAAGCTGCGGGAGGAAGGTCATTTGGTATAGCTGCAAGGCAATAGAATCCTATGCAGGGTGGCCCGACAAGACCCAAGGACGTTAGCTTTGAAAGGCTAAGGAAAGCAATTGATGGGAACCTATAGAGACCAAGAACCTTGAAAATTTGAGGGGGAGAAACATGGTCACTTCAAGATGAACTATCCAAGGCTCACTGACCACTTTGAACACCAAACAGGGGGCACACAAAATGAGGTGGTAACAAAAGTGACCCACTGAGGTGAATAGAAGAGAGGGTCCCCATTCTAAATGGGGCATGTGTGCTGGAGGCACAACAAGTATGAGATTGATTTGCAACCTAAAAGATGAGCCAATCAACCCTTGATCTAGATTATTTGGGAGTTGAAAATGGATTTTTGATGAAAATAAAATGATGCAACTAGTTAACTATGAATATGTAGCATTTTGAGATGAATATGTATAGACAAATTGGAAACTAATAACTAAAATTGAAGGCCAAAAATCTATTTCTAAAACAAAGATAACTTTGTTTCTATAATTGCAATATATATTTCCCATGACATGGTGGTAAATGGGAAGGATTATGATTTATGTGAGTTTCCTTGGCAACAATGGAGAACTTGCAGCAGAGAGAAAAGGTAAAGCAGTTGAGACTACTGGTGAGTCCTCTGAACCACATAGATCAAAAAGATCAGCTTCTACCCCTGCCTCTAAAATGCCTAAACCTATTGTTGTAGCTGCCACTAAAGGGATGAAGGTGGAGTCAAATTCTTTGGCTGCAGTTGATGTACCTGCACTCTCTAGACTCAACACCTAGACCTCAAAAAGGAAGAATGTACCTCTGGTAGCACCTCCTTCTACCTTCAGAAGAAGAAAGAAACATAAGGAATCCAAAGATCAGAACATAAGTGATGTTGTGGAAGAAGAAATCAAACTTGGACTAATGGAAGAAAAAAAATTGAAAAGATAAAGAAGCAATGTTTCCACTAGCAGTGAAGGTGCTTCACAAGAGGCTAGTATTGAATCTAAGAAGGCCAGAGTAATATTGAGGTCCTCGTCTAGTGAAGAAGAGATGCAGAAGGAGAAAGAAGCTTTCAAAATTCATATGCACAAGAAAAAAGGAGGAAAGAAAATAGATGAAGGCCCATCATAGCCTAAAAAGAAGAAGTCCAAGACTCCTCTAGTAAGTTCTCATCCACCTATAAATTTGGAATCCCTGGTGAACAATATGTTAGAAGAACATGGCCTATTAAAATCCACTACCAAATTAAATGATGAAGTTGATGAAGAAGATAAGAAAAATATTATAGATTATTTTATTCAGTATATGATTATTATGGATAGAAGTATGGAGAACATGAAGGAGAAGGTAACTGATGTTGTATGGAAAGCTCTGGTGAGAAGGAATAATGCTATCAAAGTAGATGACAAGATCAAAACTGATGCTTTGAACAAGATTAGATCCTCTTTATCTAAGGATGATAAGGCCACCCTACTAAAGCATACACATAATAGTTCAGGGTGAAGCAAAGAGTTACTATTCATATTACCAGAGAGAAGGACAATGCAGGAAAGTAGAAACAAGAAACATACAAAAAACATGGCATTGCAATATGGGATGATTGTTGGTTCTTCATCGGATACAACTCAGGGAGCCTGGTAAAGATAATGCTACTGTTGAAGAGGAACATATTCCTCCCATATCTGATTCACCTATTTTTCAAGAAGTAGTAGAAGAGGTAAATTATGCAGATGAGACTCCACACTTGGATTCCCTAGGGATTACGATTGTTGATATACATGCATCTCTATCCAAATATTTTCTCCTCCAGATGACACCAAGAACACAACTGAAGAAAATAATAAAGATCAAAATAGGAATGATGTCAATGATAATACTGAAGATCAATAGGAAACAAAATGAAGATACCAAAAATAAAGGCAAAGGAAATAAAGATGGAGAATAAGGAAAAGGTAAAGATGATGAAAAGGATGATAAAGATAAAAAGGAGGATGAAAAGAAAGATAAGAAAAAGGAAAACACCTTTGAAAAAGAAGAAGAGAAAGAAGAGAACAAAGAAGAATGCGTAGTTGAAAGAATTGAAGATGAATCCTAGAAGACCATAGAGCCAACAAAGTCCCTCAAAGAATCCTCCGAAAACACATTCTAGGGCCATCTAACAAAGAAAATAAGGATTCAACCAATCATTTCTCCCCAGCTAGTTCAACTACCATCACACCAAGGCTATGTTGATATGAATAAAATTCCACCTGTTCAAAGAATGCATATTGGAGGAACTTTTGTCACCTCTAGGATGAAAGAAATCAAAGAAAATCATCAAAAGGGGACTGAGCTAATCAATGATGCCATAAAAGTCTTATAGGATGTAACCCCTAGTACCGCTATTGATGATTATTTAACATCTATTGAGAATTTAAAGTTTCTGGTTGATTCAATTAGGGAATATACTACCAACCTAAAGTAGAAAGCCACAAAAGAGTTTTAGTCAAGGATTGCAGACAAAAGATTGCTTGGAATTCAGGACAAATGTGCAACTACACATAGCAAGGTTATAAAATGCTTGGAAGAAGTGAAATAATATGAAGATGAGGCTCATACACTACTCTTACAATGCATGGGATGGCCAGATGCTACTTAAGGCATTAAGGACCTAATGGACTCAATAGAGTCATAGTTAATCAATGCCTCTGAAACCTATGATCTTACAAAAGACATAAACTATGCCTCTTGGACTACAATTTCATAATTGTAAAACAATTTCTTTACTTTGCAAGAACATACTTATAAGGCGATTCTGTTAGCTTGGAGACTTGGTAAAGTGAAAGCACACACTTATAGCAAATGCTCTCGCTGAAGTTGAAAAACTTGAGAAGATAAATCCTTATCCGACTACTCTGGAAGAAGGAGTGGAGAGTTTGGTGGAGTTGGAACCAATGCATATGACACTTATTACAACTAAAAATATTTGGGATTAAGGGAAATCTACTTGGGAAGAAATTCTCAAGGAACTGGAAGGTGATTCCTCCTTTGGGTGAATATATTTCACCGTGTATATCTTTTTCAGTTGCTTTCATTTTTTCTTTTTTGTACATATGATCAGATGTAATTCTGGGGATAACTCCCTAAGGGGGGGCCAATTATTTCATGTTTTTTTTTTCTTTTTGTTCATGTATCTCCTTGGAACACCCTTTTTACTTGATGTCAAAGGGGGAAATGGTTTGAATGGTTAGACAATTTTGGTGATAAAATTGTGTTGGAGATGTTTGAAGAATTTGAAGCAGTTTTAGGAATTGTGTTTGTAGACATTATGTTCTTTAGATGGATTGCTGGATTTCATTTTTTTGCACTTGTTGCCATCAATGACAAAGGGGAATATTGTTGAAAGAATGAAGAAGGAACCCTTTTCTATGTTGTCATTGATGCCAACAATGCTTGTTGACAATTATACTTGATCCGGTAAAACAGTTTTTGTGTCATCTCGATTCAATAATTTTGTTCGGATTCACGCATGTTATGAGATTAGCTTATGCGGTTATAGTATGTTGTTCAGGATAGTTAAATACATCTATGCTCAAGGTTTCAACAATTTTTGTTAATCTGGATGAAAATTACATATGAAGAAAGTTCAACAAACCATATTATGGTTAATATAGTTCTAACTGATAAGTGTTATCTGGTCCACACTCTAGTATTTTGTTACCGACTCTACAATTTTGGGAGAGGGTTTATAGGTGTCATCACTACACATATTCTAGATGGCAACTGCTTAGATGACTATATCGATGATCGATGTTGGATGGATTGGATTATTTTGTTGTTAACTCTAATCCCTAGCCAAGCTAATGTTTGAAATGGTGATATGAAGATTAATATGTATTTTAGATGTTAAAGGGATATATATTAGATATGTGCCAACCCTAATTCATAATTTTGCATGTTTACTTTGAGTGCGAAGAAGTTTGTTTCGATGTATGAAGCAGACAAAGTGTTTTGAATTAAAATGGGGCTACATCCAATTAGGTTGACCTAATTTTGATGTATGCAAATGTAATAGGGTATATATGTGAAACAGTCTTGTGTGGAAAAAATAGAGTAATGGTGGAAATAGGAAGGAGAGAAAGTTTGCAAGTGTGAAATTTGATGTTGTGAAAAGCTGTAAATTTATATTTGTGAATTAAAAATAAGGGCAGAGTTGCTATGTACATTGAGCGACTGCTAGGCAGAGAAAATTTTTGTTCTTAGAGCTTCATTGGAACTAAATTTAGCACAAGGAATGCAAATATTTTATTAGTTCACATTTTGGCTATGTAGCCAAATTTGTCTTATATCTTCTTTTAGGTTGTGATCCTTTTAAGGATAGCGAGTCTTGGCAGTGAGTCCTATAATATCTTATAACCGGTTATAATATATTGTGAGTTAATCCTCACTATATTTTTTCCCTCCTTGGGTTTTCCATGTAAAAATACTAGTGTTCATGTGTTATGTTATGTTGTGACTTTCTTCATGTACTCATTCATTGCTGCAATTAAATATGTTTTGTTAATTGGTTGGATTATGACTAATTGGTTCAATAGCATATTGATTCACCCCCTCAGTATTCTGGGTGTTCAACACATTGCATATCATTTCAATTTGGTTTTTGAGCTATCCTATTGTCTCAAGGATTAAGGTCCAAGTCTGATTGACTCACCATTGAGGTTGAAAGTCAATATTTACACCTTGTGATCTCTTTCCTAATGAAATACCCTCAGGAAAAGGTATAAAGAGAACACGCCTTATCATTATTAAGGATCTCCTTTTCCTTACATTTCACTTGATGTCTTTTTGTAACAAACAATGCACTTTTTCACTTTTTTGACTGTATGTAAAGTTCCTAAATGAATGCAATGAAAAAATTTAGATTTTATTTCCTAATGCATATTTATAAATGTAATTAAGATGTAGATCTCACCTAAGATGAATGAAATTAACCTTTTTGAACTTTGAATGTAATATGATATCTAATTTTTTGATTTTTCAATGCTCTTTTGATGCAATAATAAATGCCTAAATAATGAATGTAGAAAAATGCAATATTAATTTCTCAACACTTTATATTCCGGAATGAATGCAATGTAAAATCAGTTAGGTTCACCAAAATGTTATGTATGAAAAAGTGAACCTAGTGTTTAACTAGGATTAGCTACTCTTCACACACGTAATATTGTATTTTTTGTGGGTTTTGGCACTAAGGGAATGAAATTAACTTGGAACCTAAAAGATGAACCAATCAACCCTTGATCTAGATTATTTAGGAGTTGGAAATGGTTTTTTGATGAAAATGCAATGATGTAACTAGTTAACTATGAAAATGCAATGTTTTGAGATGAATACAAACAAACTAGAAACTGATAACGAAAATTGATGACTAGAAATGTATAGAGAAGATATTGATGCACTTGTGATTCAAATTTGAGCCTAGTTTGGGTGGACAAGGGCGCCAAGGGCATCCTAGACTAGGTATCTGAAACCAAAAATTGGCTTCACTTTTCTCAATTCCCTAGTCCATGGCTTCTTCCTTCTAGATTCTATTGTCAGATCTTTATCTATTACTGAGATAATTGAGTTTTTACGTCTTATAAAATTGTAGGGATTGATTGCATAAATAAGCAAATTATCTTCAATCTCCTTCTAGTCCTCTTCATATCTATACAAATTTCATATTCAAAAGGAGGGTAAGGGTTGTGCCACATAGAGGCTCTCCTCATTCAAACCACGTATTGGTATTTATACCTCCAGAATGGAAAAATTGATGATAAAGAGAGCTTATCCTTTTGAGAGATAGAGGCTAAATGATAATGGAGTAATGAATCAACAACTTGTTGCAACTCATCACTCAAATTTTATATCCTTGATGTACTAAAGTCTATCACATAACCTTCAAATATTGATTTCAATTTGAATTGATTTGACTTGTAGACCTACAAGCATTAGTACTCACAAACACAATTCATGCACACAAACATGAACAAGGTCACATAAAACTTGACATGATATTTGGATGATGAAATGCTGCAATAATTTAGTGAATTCTGCTCTTGACTACTCTTGAATTAATTTTGAAGTATAATAATTTCTTTCCAATATTTCTTGATAATTCTCATTCCTTCTCATTCATTAAAATTGTGAAAATACTATGTATTTATATGCAATTAATCTAATTTCTGAAAAGTTAAATCGTGATAGCTGATAATTAGGATTTGAATTTCAAATAATAAATTACCGACACCGACATATTTGAATTTGGGGCCATTTTAACAGGACAACAACACATAGCACCCTAGTCCAGATCCCACTTTTTCTGGGATCCAAAGTGTCGAGGAAAAATATTAAATGCATACTTGGGTCTTGTACATTTAAGATTTTTTGATAAATAATAAAATGGGCTATGAAATGCATAATTTAGGAAATTAGGTGCATAATTAGGTCCAAACATATAAGAGGGAGCAAAATCTAGTGTGAAATTGTCAAGGGTGACAATTTACGATGCGATAGTATGTAATTCAGTTTATAGTGAATCTATCCTTCTATAGAGGAAACCTTGTATCTCTCCATATTTTAGAATTTGCTTCAAGATTTATCTCATCCACTTCACTACTCAGTGATGAGATTAGGATATGCTCATAATTTGAGTATCATGATGTATTTTTAATGGATGTTTTAACTCTTTTATTTAAAGATTCTTTATCTAAAATGGGTAGTATCATGTAGCAAAACATTCCTACATTCCTGCAGCCTAACATCTCTATGTGTCTTATTAAGTACCCTATTTGACTTCCTGAATGACTGATATAACGCATATGGTTTTTGAATAATGGGATAGATTTAATATGTGATTAATGAATGGATCGTGTTGTTTGCCATACATGCTTTATTTTTCCTCTGTCGCCTTGTGCATTGCAGGTTGTTGAAGGGAGCATGAATGAGTCAAGTGCAGTGGATCTCGGCCCTGCAGTAAAGTCCATTTCCTGCACGACATCGAGGAAGTTGTTCCAGCGAAGACTCTCTGTCTGGGTCATTAGGAAGAAACTTAAATGATCATTTAATCCAGGAAGAGTGGAATGCTAAATTCTCTCTGGATCGGGGTGAACGGATATGCTTTCATTTATGAGAAGTCTGTTCCTCAGTTTCAGGATTCATTTATGGCCACGTCTTTCTCTGTTAGTTAGTTAGTTAGTTGCTTTTCTGGTTTAAATAAGTGTTCCTCCTGTGCGAGTGAGCAAGCATAGCATGTAAAAGTTAGTATGATAATGAGAAGCAAAATATGTAAGAGTTAATACTATGATAAGAGATAGAGTTTTGTGTTAGTTTTCATATGAACAGAACAATGTATATCATTCCGAGTTTATGAATAAAAGCTGATGAAGTTCTAAGTTCAATTATTGCATAGCTAGTTGATGCTTGCTAAGGGGGCCCACTTAGTAAGTATCTATAGTTAGTTAGTTGTTTATCTTCTGTTGATCATAAGCTAGATTTCATTCTGGAAAGTTTCAGTGCAAACTCGGTCTTATATTGTTCTTGCAGCATCAAGAATCCATCCCTATGTTTGTTCCTGTACCATAAGGACAGTTCATAGTTTGTTTCTTAGTTGTAGTTGTTATGGTTTTTGCTTTGATTAAGTTTAAAAGGCTTCACATTACATTCATGTAGCATAAGTAGAATTCCTTTCACACATTTATTTCTGGTAAATCGTGACTGAAACTAGTTCTTAGTGCACATACAGTGCCGCTCCATTTCAAGTATACGTTCCCTGGTTTGAAAAAGTAAATGAATGACCATAAGAAGATGTTAGTCGCCTGCTGGAATGTCCAATTCCCAGGTTAGGATTTGCCGTGACTTTTATATCCTTTTATGGGCGCGACCATTTTTGGTGCCGTTGCTAGGGATGGTGTCAAGCTAAGAACTTGTCATAGTCATTGTTAGTAGTAGTTTAGTCTGTTATTCAAAAATTCCTTCAAGTTACGGTTCATCCTATTGCATGCATAGAAGAAGAGACACTCTGGGAAGATTCCTCCCTAACCTTCCATTCATTGATAACAACCCTGAACCAACTTATAATCTATTTGAGGAAGAAGGAGACCAAGATATCAATCCATTTGCTGAAAACCTGTTTGTTGAATTGCCATTTGACCCATCTGATGAAGAACCTAAAGAAAATCCATTTGCTCTGATACTCCATCAAGCAAATATGACACAAAATCCACCTAATCGACCTGCTGCTTTTGAATTTCCCATCTTTGCTCAGCAAGATAATGATAACCTTAAAAATATTCCTTCTTCATTACTCCCCAAGTTCTATGGACTAGTTATAGAGGACCCAGACACTTTCTTGTTCGAGTTTGACATCCTCTGTCGCAGCTATGATTACACTTTAGATGCTCACAGGCTGAAGTTGTTTCCTTCTAGTTTGAAGGAAGGAGCCCTTAGATGGTTCATTAGTTTGGGAAGGGTGTTGTCGATAGTTGGGTAGTCATGCAAACAAAATTTCTTGAGAAATACAAGGAATATTGTAAGAGTGGTAGTAAGGGAGATGATATATTCAGAATTCAACAAAAGGAGGATGAAAGTCTGGAAGACTATATCTCAAGATTCTTGTTTTCCCTAAAAAATAATTCAAACCATACTCTCAATGAAGAATCTCATAAACTACTTTTTCTGAGGGGAATCAGTGATACCTTTATAGATTCCCTAGACCTGATGGGAGGAGGTGATATAACCCAAATTCCTTGGGGATGATATCAAGAAAATATGGCTCAACTACTCTCGAGCAATTGTTAAGAAGGGTAGAGGTCATTAGACCACAATGGGAAAGTCTTCTATTAATGGAGTTTCACTAATGGAGATCACAAATTTGCTGTTTGATTTCAAGCATGATATCATAAACAACATGGCTACACAGTTGGATACTATGCAAGCTTGGAAGAAACATGAGGAGGCTGAAGCAATTTTGGTTGAGTTCTATCCACATTGTAGACAGAAGAAATGAGACCGCAGATGTAAGATGGTGTCTAACTTGGAGGCTAAGCAGTTACCTACTGACTTTAAGATGGTAGAGAGTGATGATAACCAACTATTCTTCATCGCACAAAGGCGACCATGGGCTCAAAGACAAGGTATGCCTCAAGATCCTTTGACTTTTGGTAATCCTTATTCTAATTACAATAACCAATGGCAACCTACATATGGCCCATCACCACCTTGGAATACTTCTCAATCACCCTGGCCTAACTATCAGAGTCCTTAATGGAAATCTCCTCAAGGAGGTTGGTAGCAGCCACAAGGACAATGGACTCCACCCCAAGGTAACTAGCAGCAGAATCCTCAATGGAGAAGTCCACAACAATGGCATAACCAATCCCTTAGATATCTACAGTTTCAGCAGCCACAACCTCAGGCCCTTATGCCACCTCCTGCAGCACCTGCGGCAAATACTGGCCCTCCAAAACAAATGCCTATGCCTGCTCAACCATTGCCAAATCCTAATAATAAGCAACAACAACAACCTATGTATTTTGCAAAAGCCAATCAGTATCCAGCTTATGCCTTGGATATTCATGATATCCATCTCAGGTCTGGAACCACTCTTCTTGCTCCACAGCCCCCTGTAATAACAAAGATTCCAAACTCTGTCTCTGAGCAACTTACTGATCCTACAAAACATATACCTGTATCTGATACTGTCTCTAAGGGGTCTATCCTACAACATTAGGCCAAACTGCCTTTTCCTCAGAGATTTCAAATTACTACATCCAAGTCTATGGAAGAGCCTACCTTTGATATTTTGGATCAGCTAAAGAATGTACACATTCAAATTCCCCTTTTTCAAGCTATTAAAGATGTCCCAATTTATGGAAAAGCCATTAAGGAGTCCTATTTAAAGAAACCAGGAAGAAGAAAAAAAGGATCCCCAAACTATCCATGTTCTAGGACAGTTGGCAGATATTATGTTAGGGAAGGTAGTCATTCCAAAATATACTGACCTTGGGAGTCCTGTGGTACAAATAAATATTAATGGCCAGATAGTAAAGAATGTTTTGATTGACCTTGGTGCAACCATCAATGTAATGACGAAGAATACAATGGAGTATTTGAATATCTTAAATATTCGGTCTACACCTACCATCTTGCAACTTGCCGATAGTTCCACTGTAAAACCTGATGGAATGGTAGAAGATGTTATTGTCATCCTTGTGTCTTGGGAATACCCAACAAATTTTACCATATTGTCCACTAAAGCCACTTTGGGAGGATATCCTATCATCCTAGGTAGACCATGGTTAGCCACAACTGATGCTTTTATAGGATGCTAGTCAGGAGACATGACAATTTTTGATGGTCAGTCAAGAAATAAATTGGCTTTATACCCACCTTCTCAGCCTCAGCCAGATTTGTCTCAACCAATTTGGCCAGAATTAGGAGAGGAAACTGAAGAAGTCAATTAATTGGCTCAACTAATGATGCTGCAAACTAATCCGTTCTCCCAGCTTCAGAGTGAGGATGACCTATTTTTACACATTTTGTAGGCCAACTCTGATCTAAGTAGCCCATTTGTTCCAGATAGTTGTCTTCAGCAGTGTTTCTTGCAGCAACTAAATTCTGAGAACCTATCACCTAAATCTCCTGCAGTTTATCATAATTTGCTTCCATATGAAATATAGACACTACCTTTATCATTAGCCTCCATGAATGATCTTATCAAGCAAGTAGAAGTGTCTCCAGGCCGCTATCTAAATATCAATAATAAGCTGCCTCAATCTCAACAAGCTGCCCTAGTCACAATGTTGCAAGAACAACACAGAGCTTTTGCATGGGACTATGGGGATATGAAAGGAATAGATCTTCAACTTTGTACTCATAGGATCTACATTAAGGAAGATTGTTTACTTGTCAGGCAGACTCAAAGAAGGATAAACCCAACACTCAGGGAAATAGTTAAAACAGAGCTCCAGAAATTGCTTGATTTTGGTTTTATCTACACCATTTCAGACAATCAATGGGTGTCTCCATTGGTGATTGTTCCTAAAAAAGGTGGAAAATGGAGAGTTTGTGTAGACTACAGGGAGCTGAATACAACAACTAAAAAGAATCACTTTCCACTGCCATTTGTTGACCAAGTACTAGACTCATTGCCTGGGAAAAAATATTTCTCCTTTTTGGATGGATATAGTGGCTATAATCAAATTAGAATTACCCCTAAGGATCAAGACAAAACAACTTTTACCATTCCATGGGGCACTTTTTCCTACTCTGTCTTACCTTTTGGATTGTGTAATGCACCTGCAACATTTCAAAGGGTAGTCATTAGTATTTTTGCTGACATTTCTAATGATTCTATGGAAATCTACATAGATGACTTCACTATTTATGGAGTTACTTATGAAGAAGCATTAACCAACCTGGAAAAAGTGTTGAAAAGATGTAAGGAGCAGAATTTGTCTTTGAATAGTGAGAAATGCTTTATGATGATGCAAGAGGGAATTGTTGTAGGCCATCATATCTCTCAAGCAGGAATTCAAGTTGATCTTGCAAAAATTGAAGTTATTCTAACTTTGCAAACACCTATGAAACAAAAGGATGTTAGAAGTTTCCTAGGACATGCTAGATATTATAGAAGATTCATCAAAGATTTCAGCAAAATAGCCAGTCCATTATATGCCTTATTGACAAAGGATTCTGAGTTTACCTGGACTGAGGCCTGTGACAAATCTTTCCTACAGCTTAAGAACTTACTTACTCAGGCACCTGTTCTTCAAGGACCGAAGTGGAATCTGTCTTTTCATATACACACAGATGCTTCTGGTTATGCCATAGGGGAAGTTTTATGACAGAAAGAGAATTCCATAGAGCATGTCATATATTTCTTTAGCAAAAATCTTCAAGGCCCTGAATTAAACTATACTGTCACAGAGAAAGAATTGCTAGTAGTTGTGTATGCCCTAAACAAGTTTAGGTATTATGTCACTTGTTACCAAATATTTGTTCATACAGATCATGCAACAATAAGGTACCTCATGAATAAACCTGCCATATTTGGCAGATTAGCAAGATGGCTCCTATTGTTGCAAGAATTTGATATCACAGTTATTGATAAACCACGCTGGGCTAATGTGGTGGCTGATTTCTTGTCAAGACTTCAAACAACTACACCTCTTGAGGTAATTGATGATAGCTCTCTTGATGAACATCTATTTTCTATTACTGCTCAAACTCCATGGTATGCAGATATTGCAAATTATTTGGCAGCAAACAAGATCCCAGCTCACTTCTCACCAAAGGAAAGGAAATTATTGGTTGAGAAAAGTTTTAACCTTTCATGGATTGCAAACTATTTATTTTACACAGGACCTGACCAAGTCATGAGAAGATGTGTGAGGGAAGATAAGACCTATGACATTTTGCATGCCTGTCATGATGAGCCATGTGGAGGACACTTTGCAGCCAAGAGAACAACTATGAAAGTGCTTAATACAGGATACTATTGGCCCACACTACACAAAGATGCTGTAACCTACACCAAGAAATGTGACAGATGTCAACGCATGGGGAGACCAACAAGGTCTAATGAAATGCCCCTGAATCCTCAAGTGGTAGTCAGTCCCTTTGACAAATAGGGCATGGATTTTTTTGGGCCTATTGATCCTCCATCCAATGGGAAATCATACATTTTGGTGTGTACTAATTATGTAACCAAGTGGGTAGAAGTAAAAGCAATGACACATGCCCGTGACAATAAGGTTGCTGAGTTCCTGTATGAGCAGATTTTTACAAGGTTTGGAGTCCCAAGAGAACTTGTTATTGATCAAGGCACTCAGTTTACATCCAACTTAATCACTGCATTGATGAATGAATACAAGATCAGACACAGAAAGTCTAGCCCCTATCACCCTCAAGCCAATGGTTAGGCAGAGGTTACCAATAGAGAAATTGAGGCAATCCTTACAAAGATAGTCCAATTACACAAGAAGGATTGGAGCAGTCGCCTTCCTGAAGCAGTCTGGGCCTTTAAGACAACATGGAAAACAACTACAGGGTTTACTCCTTTTGAGTTACTCTATGGTAAGACTGCCATGTTACCAATAGAGTTTGAACATAAAACCTTGAGGACTGCTCTCTAGCTTAACATTGATATCTCTAAGGCTCAAAAGCAACACCTCCTACAGTTGAATGCATTGGATGAGATGAGGAAAGCTACCCTACAACATACTGAAACTGTCCAACAACAAAGAAAAAAATGGCACGACAATCACATTCGAACTAAGCAATTCTCTGCCAGTGATTGGGCACTGCTCTATGACTCCAGGTATAAGGAAAATCAAGGTAAGCTAACCACACGTTGGCTTGGTCCTTATAAAATAGAAAATGTGTTTTCTAATGGCTCAGTGCAGTTGGCTACAATAGATCTAGTTCAATTCAAGCTACTGATTAATGGACACCATCTTCAGTTGTATCATAAACCAACATCCAAAGAGGAATTTATGCAGCAGTTTGTTTCAAATGTGGCCACTGATCTTCCTATAGCGAAAGGCTTCGGTCTTTCTCCTGCAACATCTCTTTAATTCCACGTTGCATGCCTATAATAAAGGTTTCCTTTTTAAGGGAGCCACTTTCTCCGCTTTTCATCCATCACTAGCATTCATTCCCTTTTTTTTCCACGTCATCCATCCTGTCGTACCGCCCTCATTCATGGTTTCTATTCCAGCTGTCATTTCATGATGCGCTATGATTTTCCCAGCACGTACGAGCATTAATTGAAAGGTACGCGATATATTCTCTTAATCCCATTATTTATTTATTTCATGGATTCAACAACTATTATGTACATATCAGTCTTTATCGCCCATGCTTCGCCTGTCCTTTCGCCCATGTGTGGACACATGTCAACTTTTAAGTAGGGGGCGAGATAATCCATTTCAAACCTTTTCTTATGTCACTATCACAACTAATAAGATATTTTTATTTCTTCTTGTACTTTCCAAATATGGCTGCGTGTTTTTATCTAAACAACATTAACTGCTTGATATGAGTAGTTCCTAAAATCATTACATGCAATTATCTTTCGAGTCATTCTTGGAAAAGAAGAGAAAGTGACAGCAGGACAAAAAGAAACAGAAAGAAGCAAAAAGAAGCAGAGAAGAAGAATTTACTTTTAAATTTTCAAAAAAGGTTTGGGTTTCTAGAATCTTAGTAGAGGTAGTTTGCAAATATGGGTGGTCAATTGGTAAGACATGAGCCTGTAGCTAATGAGCTCTTAACACAGAATCCCCAAACAGTGCAGGCATTCAATAATTGTGGTTGGCTAAACTATTTTCTGAGGTTAGATTCTTTCAATGAGGAAGCTGCTAGTGAATTTTTAAGAACTCTTTCAGAAGGGGAAGCTTCAGTTTGGGGTCTGACTGTGGCTGTAACAGAAGAATGAATTGCTAAAGTAACTGGGCTTTCTGCAGCAGGGGAAAATTTCTCTTTAGATGTTTTTGCTAGGGCAGAATTTACAGTACCAACTAATGGACCTTTGGAGGTCTCTAAACAAGGCTGCAAACGAGTGTCGCTGCCCTTTCCATATTCAGAGTATGATGTATTCATAATCAGGTATTTAACCTGTGAGGGACATTTCTCCTATTTAAATTCTTACCATTTTAAGTTATTGAGCCATATGAGGCATGGGTTAGCTGTTAATGTCCCAAACTTTTTGTTAAATATTTTAAAGCAAAGTGCCCATGAAACCCAGAGAGGAAGAGACAACTCTATTCCCCATCATGCCCTCATAAAACTATTGATTGAGCATTCCTTGAGGGATGTCTCTCCCCTTTCTTGGCAAGACTTTGTTGCCCAAAAGGGTTTGCAACTTCCAGAGCCTCCTAAAGCAATCCCTGCAACACCTGCCCCTATAGCATCTATTCCTGCGGCCTCCACATCAGAACCCTCTACCAGAGTAAAAACTAGGTCTGCTAGTAGAAGAGAAAAAGGAAAAATGAAGGTAGGAGAGTCATCTAGGGTAGAACAAACCCCAAGGTCTGACCCTTATGTTCAAAGACACCAATGTCCCTCTCCTGCAGCACCTTCTCATGTAGCAGTTCCTCCTGCAGCAACACCTATTGCCACTACAGTTTCTCTATCATCCTCTTCTGTTGAGTCTGAACCCTCTAGGCAAGTCAAGAAGAGGAAAGCCATGAGAGTGCCTCTTGTAGCTGCCGCATTGCCAAAAAGAGTTTCAGCAAGGAAACAACATAAAGTCACCTCAATGTCTGCTCAACCTGAAGTTATAATAATTTCAGAGGAGTCTGAAGAATCCAGCCATGATGATTCTCAGAATGTACCTGAGAATGTTTCACATAACCCACTTGTTGTTCTTGAGGAAATGCAAAATGAACCAATGGAAGTTGACGAAGCACAATATGATAGTAATGAAGGGGAATGCCAAGTCTTGATGACTTGGCTGAGGCAGCTAGGCAAGTTTCTGAAGAAGTACAATCTCCTCCTGTACAACAACAGGAATTCATCCTACAGCAAGAGGAAGAATTGACTGAACAATTGGAAGAGTCCAATGAAGCTTCATTACCCCTTGCAACTTGTCAAGCCATGGTTGTTTATAAGAAGACATTTTTGATTGAATTTTTGGAATACCTTAGGACCACATGGAGACCGGTCACATTTAAAACCCTGAGTTTTCGCCACTTAGCCAAGACTGAAATTCAACAAAGTCTTTAGGAGGAAGAGAAGAAGAAACTGAAAAGAGAAATTGAAAGGAAGAAACTGGAAATCCAGGAAATGAAAAATAAAATGGATGAGATGATGAAAATAACTGGTAAGATTGTGGAGTGTAGACCACTGCCTAGGGTTTATGCTATGTGCTTAAAGGAACAATTTCTTTAGTTTCAATTAATGCGAATTTCAAGGAATTTAGATCATGTTATTCAAACATCCAAAGAATTTTATGATGCATACCAAGTGGCTCCTAATTGGCTAAAGAATTCTTTATGTGAATTTTATTTGCATGGATTGATAATTCCCTCTGAAACAGAGTGGAATCCACTTCTTTACATTGGTGATATCCATTTGAGGTCACTTATGTCATGGGCAGCCAATGAAACCAATTATGGAAGACAACTGGAAGCCTATGAAGAAGTTGAAAGGGATGAGCCCATACCACTGCGATCAGAAAACACAGATCCTTACACAATGCTAAAAACTTGGCTCACTGTTGCATATGGGTTCAATGACCAAACACAAAGAGTAAAAATATTTGATGTCAGAAAGCAAGTGTATGAGGAATTCAAAAGCCAACCGTATCTATTTTGGAAACTTTCCTCTTCCAGAATTGAAAAGAGATGGGAGAAATTTACTGTTGGACTAAGGATATTTGAGCCACATAGTCCCTTGAATTTTGAAGCAACCCTTGGCAGGATAGAGAAGTACATACAGCTTGGTCTACATAAGAGGTTCAAATTATGGTTTCCAATAACATTTCGACCTCCAGTTTTAATGTGGCCACTTTATCCCTATCAAGCTAAAAATGTTAATAAGGATACAGAAACCCTCAGATATGAAAGATGGCAAAATTTCAGAGGTTTCTATTATAAATTTGGGACTATGCCAAAAAGCCATACTACTCCTATGGATTTCACAGAAACAACCAGGAAGCTTAATGCTAGTGGACCATCATTAGGTTAAGTAGGGGGCAGATGATGAGCTCAAGATATGCTCATAATTTAAGTATCATGATGTACTTTTAATGGATGTTTTAACTCTTTTATTTAAAGACTCTTTATCTAAAATGGGTAGTATCCTGTAGCAATACATTCCTACATTCCTGCAGCCTAACATCTTTATGGGTCTTATTAATTACCCTGTTTGACTTCCCGAATGACTGATATAACACATATGGTTTTTGAATGATGGGATAGATTTAATATGTGATTAATGAATGGATCATGTTGTTTTCCACACATGCTTTCTTTCGCCTCTATCACCTTGTGCATCGCAGGTTGTTGAAGGGAGCATGAACGAGTCAAGCGCAGTAGATCTCAACCTTGCAGTAAAGTCCATTTCCTACACGACGTCGAGGAAGTTGTTCCAGTGAAGAATCTCTGTCTAGGTCATTGGGAAGAAACTTAAATGATCATTTAATCCAGGAAGAGTGGAATGCTAAATTCTCTTTGGATCGGGTTGAACGGATATGCTTTCATTTATGAGAAGTCTGTTCCTCGGTTTCAGGATTCATTTATGACCACGTCTTTCTCTGTTAGTTAGTTAGTTAGTTGCTTTTCTCGTTTAAATAAGTGTTCCTCCTGTGCGAGTGAGCAAGCATAGCATGTAAAAGTTAGTATGATAATGAGAAGCATAATATGTAAGAGTTAATACTATGATAAGAGATAGAGTTTTGTGTTAGTTTTCATATGAACAGAACAATGTATATCATTTTGAGTTTATGAATAAAAGCTGATGAAGTTCTGAGTTCAATTATTGCATAGCTGGTTGATGCTTGCTAAGGGGTCCCACTTAGTAACTATCTATAGTTAGTTAGTTGTTTAGCTTCTGTTGATCATAAGTTAGATTTCATTCTAGAAAGTTTCAGTGCAAACTCAGTCTTAGATTGATCCTGCAGCACCGGGAATCCATCCCTATGTTTGTTCCTGTAGCATAAGGCTAGTTCATAGTTTGTTTCTCAGTTGTAGTTGTTATGGTTTATGCTTTGATTAAGTTTAGAAGGCTTCGCATTACATTCCTGTAGCATAAGTAGAATTCCTTTCACGCATTTATTTCTAGTAAATCGTGACTGAAACTAATTCTTAGTGCACATACAGTGCCGCTCCATTTCAAGTATACATTTCCTGGTTTGAGAAAGTAAATGAATGACCATAAGAAGATGTTAGTCGCTTGCTAGAATGTCCAATTCCCAGGTTAGGATTTTCTGTGACTTTTATATCCTTTTATGGGCACGACCACTCAGAAGTGAAGACTATGATTTTCTTAGGCTTGTGGTAGTCATTACTTGGCCTTAAACAATTTTGTTGAATCTAATAGTTGAAAGGGGTAACTTATAGAATCACCATAGCCTAAATGATTTGATATTTTACAAATGGAAGATTAGATTTTGGGGAGATTTAATTTGCAAGATTTTTTTTTTTTTATTATTTAATATTATATGATTTTATAAATATGTTTCATAGGAACGATAGTTTTCTAATTTCTATCAGCTAATAATGGTTTTTCAATAGATGGTTTGACATGAGACATTTGTTTCCTATATGAGACTTGTTTCAAGCTCAAATCTCAAACTATATATATTTTACATTAAACAAATATAAAAATAATGTGGACCTTCATACTTGAAGAGGTTTTTGTTGCAATATATAAGTGAAGATACTCTACTGGGGGAGAAAATACATAAATAATTTAATATTTGAGGAGAATCCATCTTCTTGAAGATGTTATCTGCCTAAGAGAAGTGGTGATTCTGCTAACATTTTCATCAGAGAAAGAATATTTTGGGTCTACAACACTTTTTTTAGGTATTTATCTGTTGTCTTCAAGAAAGATATTGTGTATGAAAGTTAGCTATAAAAAGTCTTAGAAAAACTTTTGTTCCCTTATTCTATGATTGCTAGCACTAAAAGAAAGGGGTATAGAGAAAATGAGAAGCATATAATTGTAGAAGGGATAAGTCTTCATTTGTAAATATGTATAATTGTGCCATAGAAGAAAAGGACCTTTTGCTTGACATGAGATTAATTAGACTTATAAAGCCTTAATCTAGTGTTGTGAGGCATTTTATGTGTCCACACTAGGTCTTGGACCGTTGGAAATCAAATAACATATTTTTAACATCCTGTAAAGGTGTTGTAAAGTCTTGTAAAGGACTTTCACACTTTTGTAGACTTAATGAACCCACTTCTCCCTAATTCAACATTATAATATGTTTAATAACATTATTACATCAATCTAGAAAGATTTTGACTTAAACTTAATGATAAACTAGTGTTGTAACTATGTAATTTACACATTCACATTGGTTTTTGTGCCCTTCTAGGCTATGTGGACCTAATTTCAATGTTGTAAAGTGTATCTAATCACACTTTCACATTGATTTATGTGGCCCAAGCCCTATTTAACATTTACATCATCAATAATAGGTCCTAATTAACCCATATTGTGCATCTCAAGGCTTTAATTGATCAAACACCCGACAAGATGGCATTTTAGACCTTATTTCCTAATTCCTTGGCTTCTTAGGTGTTAGAATGGCCCTTGTGGGACCCATTCCCCATGCATGGTGAATCAGTCCCATCCAGGTGGGACCCATTCCCCATGTTTGGCGAATGAGTCCTATCTAGCCCCCATTTTGACCTTTGAGTAGGAAAAAGTGAAATTTAATTTTTATTTTCACTACATGTCAGCCTGTGATGAGGTATTATTGGGTACTAAGGCACAATTGTCTATAAATAAGTATTTTTATCCTCATTTTACACATCTTATCTCATTGTTACATCTTTCATCTTTAATTCATCATCTATCTTATCATCTAAGTCAAGCAAGTTAGGATTTCTTCATTAGAAATCTTTGAGTTAGCTTTCTAAGACATCCAAGGGTAGATTCTACATGTTATGTTGCAGAATTTCAAGATCAATGATCATGGAAAGGTAACATATTCCATTTTTGCATGTTTTATTCATTTATTTTATCATTTTGGTTTAATTACCTAAACTGATTTTGACCAAGGCAAACCCCCATGCCTTAACAATCAACATTTCTTCTTCTCTTATGTGTTTGTACATTTAGGTCCTTTGGAAGCTTGGAAATAATTGAAGATCAAGTTGCAAAGTCATTCAATTCATCTCTTCATCATTCAAGTCAAAATATCAATAAAAATTCGCTTTCAGACCCGAATACGACATTTCCGGAAGAAGACACCTGTAGGAAGCTAATTTACAGATCAAAATCCTTAGATCCCACTCTTGAATATTAAAAAATTCAAAAGTGGACTCATTTTCCATGGGTGGCGAATGAGTCCCACCACATGGTCAATTTTGAGTTTTCTGCATTTTTGAGTACCCTTTTGTCAAAAACGGGATCCGACACAGTTTACCAGAACTGGGACTGATTTGCCTAGAATGGCGAATGAGTCCCTCCAGGCCTGAAAAAAACCATCATCAACATTCCAACATTAATTCCCAATCGTCATTAAATTTTCAGGTGCACACTTTTAATCTGATTCACTTCTGTTGCATTTTCCTATTCATTTGTAGGACATTTTGGTAATACACAATGTATTTTCAAACAATTTGTTTTCCTTTAGTTTCTATTCATTATTCAATCAATATCATTCATTTATTGCATTCAAGCATTGTATCTAGACATATTTTATCTTTATTCTATCCATATTGCATTGACTTTGAATGTAACCTAAGCATCCTTGGCCCATCTTTCTCCTTATAGGTGAAAACCCTAGGAGAGCTAGAAAGCAAGTGGGTGCCAAAAATCTGTTACATTTTTGGTGAACCTGCTTTTCAAATACTTCTCTTTTCTGATTTGGAGTCCTTCATCATCATAGATCTAGCTTGCATTAGGATTTGAATGATTCATTTGCATGCTACATGTTAAATTTTGCATTCATAAAAAGTGCATAATAGGTGGCATTGTTGCATCTTTAATCATTGCAAAGTTTTAAAATTCTGCATTTTCCATTTAGGTCTGCACCATAGCACTCAAAAAGCATCAAAATTATTCAATTTTTTTTGAAAATTTTGAAAAAAGTCCTCACTAGGACTCATTCACCACCTTGGGCGAATCAGTCCCTTTTGACCCCTAAAACAACATTTTATAGAACTCATAAATTTGTTTTTAGGCTTCTGTTTGGTGCCTTAACCTGCATATATCAATTAGTTGCATTTCTGTAGCATACATTTCATTAGATCTCACTTAAAATAGCTCATTTCATGCATTTTTTCATTTACATTCTTCATGTCATTTTCCTATTGGTGCATAGTGTAATCAACACATTACCTTGTTTCATATCTGAAAATTGCATTTCATTACATTGTAGTTCATTTACTTTTTTCGTAGGGTATTCTTTAAATGTGCCTTTGATTTGATTAAACATGGATTTTATAGCATAACACCCCCTCTTATGGGGTTGATTTTGATTACAACTATGAGGAACATTGCATAGACCAAAATATTACATTACCCATTGGTGCAAATGGAGGTGTAGACAATCATAACACAGATACTTGTTCTTCTCCTGATACCTCTCCTATTAGTGATGAAGGTATCTTGGTGAAGGAAGTTACAAGCATTGCGAATCTTGATTGTCCACTTTCTTATTATAGTTTGGATGATGTTAGAAAACAAGATGATGAAAACATAGAAACATTCTTGAATACCACTTCACCTAATTCCGATAACCATTGCAATCAAACTTTTCCATATCCTAATATCCATCCTCGATGTCAAAAGGATAGGTTGGTATTAGAAGACACCCCTATTAAGAGTCATGAGAATCTTGACACCCCCTTCCCTAATGCTCCTCCCATTTGGGATAATCTATTTGAAAACCATAGTGATCCTTCTCTTGATGCCTCCCCCACTTGTGATGAAGCTACTTTACAAACCTCAAACTTGGATGAACATATTACAAGCTCTCCTAGTTGGGTGGATAACGTAACACAAGAGAATGAGATCTCGAAGACAATAGATATTCAACTAATACGTTCCCCTAATCATCCCCCTTTTGACACTACCATGCATGATCATTCCCTTATTATCAATGAAGTCATTTTGGAAGAACCTAGCCCTACTTTTCATGAATATGTGGCTTGTTGTTCTCCTAAAAGATCTCCTTCTAGGGATAATCTCATGATGCTAGAAAATGATAACAATCATAAAGTATCTTCCTTCAATAAACAAGTTGTTCTTGATTTCCCTTCATTAGAGCTACACCAAACCAAGACTGCTGAGGTTATGAATGTGCAAGTGTCCATTAGATCCCCCTCGATCAATGAACTACATACATGTACCTCATAGGACATCCAACGAATCCTCTAATTCTCTACCCACCTTCACACAAACAACAACCTCAACATAAACATAAACTCACCCTTTACCCACCTTCACATCCGCTTTATCCTTCCAATCAACATCAAACTACTGTGTCGTAGCAACCGAGTCATAATACTATTGCTCATACATATAACACTCGAAATAGTCCACAACCGTCACAACCAACCCCAACCCCTTTACCTTTACCCAATCTGCCTAGTGCTCCTCATTACATCCCACACACAAAGGAGTATGATCTTGTTGAAAAATTAAAGAATACTCCTGCAAAAATTTCCCTATGGGATTTACTTCAGAACTCACCAAATTACAACAATATTCTTCAAATAGCCTTACAAAAAATTGTAGTTCCTCCTAGTACAACTCTGAATGATGTGGCAAATTTAATCCATAGCACAAATCTTGACATTACTTTTCATCAACATGAGCTCCCTCCTTTAGAGTTGCGAAACAAATTGACGCTTTCATGATCATTGCTTAATACAAAACAACTAGAATAAAGAGAACTCTCATTGACAATGGCTCTGCTCTTAATGTGTGTAGTGTGAGTCTTTTGGATAGGCTCAACATTCGTAGATCAACCATTTGACCTAATTCTCTATCTATTAAGGGATTTGACAATATCACAAAGGAATCACCTGGGGTAATCATTATGCCTCTTAAGGTTGGAGCGGCCACCTTAAATACACCAATACATGTCATGCGTTATGAAATTTCATGCAATCTTATCTTAGGAAGACAGTGGATTCATGCCATGAATGGTGTTCCCTCCTCTCTTCATCACAAAATGAGATACATTTACAACAACAAATTATACACCCTTGATGTTGACCCTGAGGCTTATAGTGTCTTACAAGTGTCTTACAACTTGCCAAAACCAACGAGAACCCCATGAGCACATTAACACCAACCATACAAGTGGAACCTACAAAACAAAATGACAACAAAATTGAACACCACATGACATAATATCAAAAGACGATTGGGGTTCCTTGGATTTTGAGCATGACTTCATGGGTGAATACAAAATTATCCACAAAGATTCAAAAATAGAAAGAGATACAACAACCATGTCAACACCAACTTTTGAAGACCTTTCAAAAGTATCCACCTCAACCACTTTAGACAAAGAAGTAAACTACACAACAACCTTTGAAAAACACAACAATGAACAACCACCCAATTCTAAAGTAATGAAACAAGTTTATGGAATAGGGTATGCACTCATGAAACAACTTGGCTATAGTGGAAAAGGATGTGGTGCTCAAGAACAAGGTATCTGCAGCCCTAGCCACCCTCTCACACAACAAACAACTCATGGTCTTGGTTATTGTCCTGTAATAGAGATCACCAACCCTCCACCCAACATCAATAATATCACACAACACCCTTCTAAATCATCCTTAACAACTAATGGTATTGAACATCATCCTTCATCAAATATGCACAACACATATACACCTTTGCTTAATGTCAATGTTATCTCACAAAATGTTCATGATTTGAATTCGTTCGATTTTATACCTTCCCATAATGAGAAGAATAAAGTCTCACAATCTAGAGCAACTTGTGTAAGTATGGCATTGAATACTAAGCAAGATGTATCTTTGACATCAACCACAAGACCATCTTCTACCATTGATTAAGAGGGTATCTTGTCAAGACTCCTCAAAGATCACTTGATCACCATCCCTCCTAGAACTCGAAAGAAATTCTATTCCAAGACTTCCTTTTGTGCATATCATAGAGTTCATGGTCACTCTACTAATGACTGCATTTCCTTGAGTTATAAAATACAACATTTTTAGGAGTTTGGTATGCTTCCCTATGTGGGGGCATCTAATTCCTCTAATTGCTATTTATTTTCACTCTAGCATGCATCTCATCAATCCTTTCAGCTCACTTTTGTCCTGCACTAAGTGGGGGCAAAGGGTTTGATAGCCTTGTCCTCATATGTCACTTGTGGTTTCCTCTTTTGGGCTAGTTGTTAACCTTTCATGAACGCATTAGAGCAAGCTTGGGATGTGGACGACATGCCTTAAGTTAGCTCGCATATGGAATACTTCTCTCTCTCATGACGTAGCTTAACAAAAACATATGACTTGGCATAGGGATTTCTGAGTAAGCTCTCATGTTCCTCTTCTTCTACTTTAAAGAAATTTCTCACAGTACGGTTGCTCGCAATTACTTTAAAGTGGAGGCATACATGATCACCACTCACATTTCATTGTGTGATTTTATTTTTCTTGCGATTTCCTCTCTTGGACACATTAGGTATAATGTTCCCCAGGATGAGATCTTGCACTTTTCCTCTCTTAGAAACAAGATGACATCGTTTGCACTAATCCTCTCTTAGAGATATTGAGCATGATGTTCCCTAAGATGAGACATTGCATGAACAAAACAAAATCCCTTTGAACAATCCTTACACTATTTTTCATTAACAATTTCTATGAGTGTCTTGCATACGAAGTTTTTCTTACCTCATGGAGCTTGAAAATCATTTTTCTTTGTGGCGCCTTGTTAAAGTTATCAACAGATATAACTTTGATATGGTTGAGCGGGAATTCCACCTAGCAGCATGACTTTTCCCCATAGCCACTTTTGTGTTTGTGAGTGCATACCAACTAGCGTATGTATTTTACATTTTTGGGTTTTCTCACCTTGCAGAAACTAGTTATGTGGCCTCAGAGTGAGTATACAGTTTGGCCTTTCTCACTTGGCAGACAACCAAGAAGTTCTGTCAACCCAAAGTGAGTACATCTTTTCCACCTTGTCTTTCTTTTTATCTTGCCATTGCATGATTTTTTATCTTGGGGGATTTACATACATGTGGATCTCTCTTGAATGGCTATTTTAGTGTGAGTTTGAAAAAGGTTCATCCTCTCACTAAAGTGGGGGCTAAATGTGTCATAGAAAAAAGGATCCTTTGCTTGAAATGAGATTAGTTAGATTTATAAGGCCTTAATCTAGTGTTGTGAGGCATTTTATGTGTCCACACTAGGTCTTGGACCAACTTGCAAATCAAATAACATGTTTTTGATGTCTTGTAAAGGTGTTGTAAAGTCTTGTAAAGGACTTTCTCACTTTTCTAGACCTAATGAACCCACTTCCCCCTAATTCAACATTTTAAAATATGTTTAATAACATTATTACATCAATCTAGAATGATTTTGACTTAAACTTAATGATAAACTAGTGTTGTAGTGTCATTTACACATTCACATTGGTTTTTGTGCCCTTCTAGGCTATGTGGACCTAATTTCAATGTTGTAAAGTGTATCTAATCACACTTTCACATTGATTTATGTGTCCCAAGCCCTATTTAACATTTACATCATCAATAATAGGTCCTAATTAACCCATATTGTGCATTTCGATGCTTTAATTGATCAAACCCCTGATAAGATGGCATTTTAGACCTTATTTCCTAATTCCTTGGCTTCTTAGGTGTTGAAATGGCCCCTGTGGGACCCATTCGCCATGCATGGTGAATCAGTCCCATCCAGGTGGGACCCATTCACCATGTGTGGCGAATGAGTCCTATTTGGCCCCCATTTTGACCTTTGAGCAGGAAAAAGTGAAATTTAAAGTTTGTTTTCACTACATGTCGGCCTGTGATGAGGTATTATCAGGTACTAAGTCATAATTGTCTATAAATAAGTGTTTTTATCCTCATTTTACACATCTTATCTCATTATTACATCTTTCATCTTTAATTCATCATCTATCTTATCATCTAAGTCAAGCAAGTTAGGGTTTCTTCATTAGAAAGCTTCAAGTTAGCTTTCTAAGACATCCAAGGGAAAATTCTACATGTTATGTTGCCAAATTTCAAGATCAATGATCATGGAAAGGTAATCTACTCCATTGTTGAATGTTTTATTGATTTATTTCATCATTTTGGTTTAATTTCCTAAACGGGGTTTGACAATCAACATTTTTTCTTCTCTTCTTGTGTGTTTGAATATTTAGGTCCTTTGGAAGCTTGGAAATAATTGAAGATCAAGTTGCAAATTCATTCAAGTCATCTCTTCATCATTCAAGTCAAAATATATATAAAAAGTCACTTTCAGACTCAAATATGATATGTCCAGAAGCAGACACCTATAGGAAGCCGATTTATAGATCGAAAGCCTCAGATCTCACTCTTGAATATTTAGAAATTCAAAAGTGGACTCATTCGCCATGGGTGGTGAATGAGTCCCACGACAAGGTCAATTTTGAGTTTTCTACATTTCTGAGTACCCTTTTGTTAGAAACGGGTTTTGGCACAGTTTACCAGAATTGGGACTGATTCGCCCAAAATGGTGAATGAGTCCCTCCAAGCCTAAAAACAACATCAACATTCCAACATCAATTTCCAGTCCTCATAAAAGTTCCAGGTGCATACTTTCAATTTGATTCACTTTTGTTGCATTTTTCTATTTATTTGTAGGACATTTTGGTAATACACAATGTGTTTTCAAACAAATTTGTTTTCCTTTAGTTTCTATTCATTAGTCAATAAATATCATTCATTTATTGCATTCAAGCATTGTATCTAGACATATTGTATCCTTATTCTATCCATATTTTATTGACTTTGAATGTAATGTAAGCATCTTTGGCCCATCTTTCTCCTTCTAGGTGAAAAACCCTAGGAGAGCTAGAAAGCAAGTGGGTGCCAAAAATCTATGTTACAATAATCATTTTGGTTCTCCCTCTACAAGCTATAGTGTCATGATAGAAAAAAATCATATCCTCAAAGAAAAATTTCTTTGTTGAAAGATATAGGCCTCTAGATTTCAGTAGAATCCAAGGTTATCCACATCTTGTTCCTAAAAATATAGATGAAAAATTGCCAAAGTTTAGAAGAGACAATGAAGGGTCAACATTGAAACATTTACAATTTTTCATTGATTTGACAAAATACTGCCAGATAGAAGAAGATGATGTTATATCATGAAACCTTTTGTAAGGTCTTCATAAAATGATGTTGAAGATTGATTTTCTAATTTTCCAATGCATCACATTTTATCATGGAAAGAACTTGGAAATCTATTTATTGATCAGTTTAAAGGATTGGAAAATCAATGCTCATTTGAAAATAAACATTTGCATATTCATGAATACTTTAAGGAGGAATCTGAACATGAATTTGAGTATATATCACCTATTGATTTATTGTTTGATATAAGAAAATATGAGGGTGAATCCTCATATAATTTTTATGATAAATTTATGAAATATTTATCCCCAGTACTAGAATCATAGAGACCTAATAAATCACTATATATTGATTTATTTTGTAAAAATCTTGAGCTAGGTTCGAGTGTACTATATCAAAACAATTGAAGCCTTCTAGATTTCAATGGATATACTAATGGATTTCAATTTTTATAGATGTGAAAAGGAATTATGCAAATAGAATTATATCTTCAATATATTATGGAACTATTTTTCTTTCCCTATGTGATTAAAAGAATAAAGATAATGTGACAAAGAATAATAATAATGCATTCTATAGTGTAGATGATGTTTCTAATCAACTCATAGAAAAAATATGTGTAGATGAAGGTTGCAACCATAATAGTGAGGATGTAAGGTATAATAAGAGGAATGAAATATGTGAAGTCATTGCTTATATTGGTTCTAAAAATATAGAAATAGAGATCCAATTCTATATATTACAGGAAGATTGCACTGATCCATATGCTGATTGTAGTGTCAAAAAATGGGTCCCTTGATATTTTCACACTTGTTTGGGTCCTCCTTGTGGATTTTGGCTTAATGTTGCCTTGATTTAGTGTTGTAATGTGGATAACACATTCACATTATGTCTTGGGCCCTTGTGAACTAATGGAATTTAATGGTGCCTTGCTAAAGTGTTGTGAAGTGTTGTAACACACTTTCACACTTTTCTAGGGTTTTATTAATTAACTAAGTATAATTTTAATCATAATCAACATTAATCTTGCCTTATTTGGAGTGTTGTAAAGTGTTGTAACACACTTTCACATTCCTCTATGCTTGTCATTAATAATTGGGATTTCTTATGCTTTAGTTGGCCCTATTTTGCTTCCACAAGCCTCATTTATTGCATCTTTTCAAGGATAATCCCAAAACCAATCAGTAATCAATCATAATTCAGGTGTTATTGGCTTGTGTGGCCCAGATTTAGTATCTGGGACTCATTCACCACCTTGGGTGAATGAGTCCCACCTAGGTATTTTTGGCCATGATGTAAGTTTCACATATTTCTAAGCATTTTTCATTTTTGGTAGGACTATACATTATGTGTAATGGGACTCATTTTCAACCTTGGACAAATGAGTCTCGTGTGACCAAAATTCAAATTTAAATCAAATTTCTGGCGGGATTTTATTCTCCTAGATCTACTGTTTGCTTGTAGTGTTGTGATTTTAGGAATTCTTGCATAATTAAGTATAAATACAAGGTTCTTTCACTCATATTCTCACCTAGAAAATTTTACCTAACACTCAAGAGAGTTCTCAAGAGCACTTGAGCATTCACAAGAGAATTTGAGGCATTGAAGGGTAGATTATCAAGCATTTTAGAGCATTCTTCAAGTGCCAATCATCATGTTAAAGATTATATTCTTCATTTTTGTTATTGTGCTAACATCTGTGATGTAGAGTTGATTATTCAAGAAAGCATTACATTCAAGATCAATATCATTCAAGCAAGAGTCAAGAACCACATCCATTGTAGTCATTTCAAGCATATTTACAACATCTTATTGCTAGGGTTTGGTGAGTTGCAACATTGTCTTTTTCCTTTCATATTTGCTTTCATTGAACAAGGTTTAATAATTACCAACAAGGGGTTTGACTAAGGCAAACCCCTATTCACTAACCCCACAAAATTTTTCCCTCTTCCTATGTGTGAATTGTAGGGCTAGGTTGCAGATTTGTCAAGAAGCAAAGTTGGAGAAAAGTTTCTAAATCCCTAAAGTTGTCAAAGTTGTCATCAAACCTTGGAGAAGCTTGGAGAAGGTCTATACCTGTGGCAATTTGCAGTTTTAGATCTGGAAACCAATCAAAAAGAGTAGAGTAGACTGAGAGGCATAGAATCCAGTTTAGAAATTCCAAAAAAGAAGAAGT
>VDFB02353493.1:18554413-18696724 GCA_007258455.2 Sequoia sempervirens | reverse complement strand
AAGAATGCGTAGTTGAAAGAATTGAAGATGAATCCTAGAAGGCCATAGAGCAAACAAAGTCCCTTGGAGAATCCTCCGACAACACATTCAAGGGCCATCTAACAAAGAAAATAAGGATTCAACCAATCATTTCTCCCCAGCTAGTTCAACTACCATCACACTAAGGCTATGTTGATCTAAATAAAATTCCACCTGTTCAAAGAATGCATATTGGAGGAACTTTTATCACCTCCAGGAAGAAATAAATCAAAGAAAATCATTAAAAGGGGACTGAGCTAATCAATGATGCCATAAAAGTCTTATAGGATGTAACCCCTAGTACTGCTATTGATGATTATTTAGCACCTATTGAGAATTTAAATTTTCTGGTTGATTCATTCAGGGAATATACTACCAACCTAAAGGAGAAAGCCACAAAAGAGGTTGAGTCAAGGATTGTGGAGAAAATATTGCTTGGAATTCAGGACAAATGTGCAACTACACATAGCAAGGTTATAAAATGCTTGGAAGAAGTGAAACAATGTGAAGATGAGGCTCATACACTACTCTTACAGTGCATGAGATGGCCGGATGCTACTTAAGGCATTAAGGACAGGTTAATGGGCTCAATAGAGTCACAGTTAATCAATGCCTCTGAAACCTATGATCTTACAAAAGATAGAAACAATGCCTCTTGGACTACAATTTCAGAATTGCAAAAAAATTTATTTACTTTGCAAGCACATACTTATAAGGTGATTCAGTTAGCTTGGAGACTTGGTAAAGTGCAAGCACACACTTATAGCAAGTGCTCTCACTGAAGTTGAAAAACTTGGGAAGATAAATCCTTATCCGACTACTTTGGAAGAAGGAGAGGAGAGTTTGGTGGAGTTGGAACCAATGCATATGGCACTTATTACAACTAAAAAGATTTGGGATTAAGGGAAATATACTTGGGAAGAAATTCTCAAGGAACTGGAAGGTGATTCCTCCTTTGAGTGAATATATTTCACCTTGTATATCTTTTTCAGTTGCTTTCATTTTTTCTTTTTTGTACATATGATCAGATGTAATTTTGGGGATAACTCCCTAAGGGGGGGCCAATTATTTCATGTTTTGTTGTCTATTTGTTCATGTACATCTCCTTGGAACACCCTTTTTACTTGATGTCAAAGGGGGAGATGGTTTGAATGGTTAGACAATTTTGGTGATAAAATTGTGTTGGAGATGTTTAAAGAAGTTGAAGCAGTTTTAGGAATTGTGTTTGTAGACATTATGTTTTTTAGATGGATTATTGGATCTCATTTCTAGCACTTGTTTCCATCAATGACAAAGGGGGATATTGTTGAAAGAATGAAGAAGGAACCCTTTTCTATGTTGTCATTGATGCCAACAATGTTTGTTGACAATTATACTTGATCCAGTAAAACAGTTTTTGCGTCATCTTGATTCGATAATTTTGTTTGGATTCATGCATGTTATGAGATTAGCTTATGTGGTTATAGTATGTTGTTCGGGATAGTTTAATACATCTATGCTCAAGGTTTCAGCAACTTTTGTTAATTTGGATGAAAATTACATATGAAGAAAGTTGAACAAACCATATTATGGTTAATATAGTTCAAACTGATAAGTGTTATCTGGTCCGCACTCCTCTAGTATTTTCTTACCAACTCTACAATTTTGGGAGAGGGTTTATAGGTGTCATCACTACACATATTCTAGATGGCGACTGCTTATACGACTATATCGATGATCGATGTTGGATGGATTGGATTATTTTGTCGTTAAGTCTAATCCCTAGCCAATCTAATGTTTGAAATGGTGATATGAAGATTAATATGTATTTCAGATGTTAAAGGGATATATTTTAGATCTGTGCCAACCCTAATTCATAATTTTGCATGTTTACTTTGAGTGCAAAGAAGTTTGTTTCCATGTATGAAGCATACAAAGTGTTTTGAATTAAAATGGGGCTACATCCAATTAGGTTGACCTAATTTTGATGTATGCAAATGTAATAGGGTATATATGTGGAACAGTCTTGTGTGGAAAAAATAGAGTAATGGTGGAAATAGGAATGAGAGAATTAAAGTGTGCAAGTGTGAAATTTGATGTTGTGAAAAGCTACAAATTTATATATGTGAATTAAAAATAAGGGCAGAGTTGCTATGCACATTGAGCGACTGCTAAGCAGAGAAAATTTTTGTTCTTAGAGCTTCATTGGAACTAAATTTAGCACAAGGAATGCACATATTGTATCAGTTCACATTTTGGCTATGTAGCTAAATTTGTCTTATATCTTCTTTTAGGTTGTGATCCTTTTAAGGATAGTGAGTCTTGGTAGTGAGTCCTGTAATATCTTACAACCAGTTATAATATATTGTGAGTTAATCCTCACTATATTTTTTCCCTCCTTAGGTTTTCCATGTAAAAATACTAGTGTTCATGTGTTATGTTATGTTGTGACATTCTTCATGTACTCATTCATTGCTGCAATTAAATATGTTTTGTTAATTGGTTGGATTATGACTAATTGGTTCAATAGCATATTGATTCACCCCCTCAGTATTCTGGGTGTTCAACACATTGCATATCATTTCAATTTGGTTTTTGAGCTATCCTATTGTCTCAAGGATTGAGATCCAAGTCTGATTGACTCACCATTGAGGTTGAAAGTCAATATTTACACCTTGTGATCTCTTTCCTAATGAAATACCCTCAGGAAAAGGTATAAAGAGAACACTCCTTATCATTATTAAGGATATCCTTTTCCTTACATTTAACTTGATGTCTTTTTGTAACAAACAATGCACTTTTTCACTTTTTTGATTGTATGTAAAGTTCCTAAATGAATGCAATGAAAAAATTTAGATTTTATATCCTAATGCATATTTTAAAATGTAATTAAGATGTAGATCTGACCTAAGATGAATGAAATTAACCCTTTTTGAACTTTGAATGTAATATGATATCTAATTTTTTGATTTTTCAATGCTCTTTTGATGCAATAATAAATGCCTAAATAATGAATGTAGAAAAATGCAATATTAATTTCTCAACACTTTATATTATGGAATGAATGCAATGTAAAATCAGTTAGGTTCACCAAAATTTTATGTATGAAAAAGTGAACCTAGTGTTTAACTAGGATTAGCTACTCTTCACACACGTAATATTGTATTTTTTGTGGGTTTTGGCACCAAGAGAATGAAATTAACCTGGAACCTAAAAGATGAGCCAATCAACCCTTGATCTAGATTATTTAGGAGTTGGAAATGGTTTTTTGATGAAAATGTAATGATGTAACTAGTTAACTATGAAAATGCAATGTTTTGAGATGAATACAAACAAATAAACATAAACTAGTTGAAGTGTCATGTTCTGTCAATTTAAACTGAGATAAGTTCAAAACCAAAGTCAAATCAAATAGAATATGTCAGGAATCTGTCTAAAATTTTCGTCAAATATAATTAATCCATCAAAATATCTGTCTAGTCCTCTTCATATCTATACAACTTGCATATTCAAAAGGAGGGAAAGGGTTGTGCCACATAGAGGCTCTCCTCAGTCAGACCATGTGTTGGTATTTGTACCTCCACAATGGAAAAATTGATGATAAAGAGAGCTTATCCTTTTGAGGGATAGAGGCTAAATGATAATGGAGTAATGAATCAACAACTTGTTGAAACTCACCACTCAAATTTTATCTCCTTGATGTACTAAAGTCTAACACATAACCTTCAAAGATTGATTGCAATTTGAATTGATTTGACTTGAAGACCTACAAGCATTAGTACTCACAAACACAATTCATGCACACAAACATGAACAAGGTCACATAAAACTTGACATGATATTTGGATGATGAAATGATGCAATAATTTAGTGAATTCTGCTCTTGACTGCTCTTGAATTAATTTTGAAGTATAATCATTTCTTTCCAATATTTCTTTATAATTCTCATTCCTTCTTGTTCATTAAAATTGTGAAAATACTATGTATTTATATGCAATTAATCTAATTTCTGAAAAGTTAAATCTTGATAGTTGATAATTAGGATTTGAATTTCAAATAATAAATTACCGACACCGACATATTTGAATTTGGGGCCATTTTAATAGGACAACAACACATAGCACCCTAGTCCAGATCCCACTTTTTCTGGGATCCAAAGTGTCGACAAAAAATATTAAATGCATACTTGGGTCTTGTACATTTAAGATTTTTTGATAAATAATAAAATGGGCCATGAAATACATAATTTAGGAAATTAGGTGCATAATTAGGTCCAAACATATAAGAGGGAGCAAAATCTAGTGTGAAATTGTCAAGGGTGACAATTTACAATGCGATAGTATGTAATTCAGTTTATAGTGAATCTATCCTTCTATAGAGGAAACGTCATATCTCTCCATATTTTATAATTTTCTTCAAGATTTATCTCATAGGTGGAAGCCATAATAGTGGTTTACAATTTGATGGAGGAAGGAAAATTGAGAAAAAATATTATGGCAAAATTGGTTTTAGGGTTTAGCATGAATCATGTTCGTAGAACCATAAAGGGTTGATCGAACTAGGGTGTGAGCCATTAACTAATGAGCCCACATTTCCGCTTAAAAATAAGGGAAAATGCATATTAGTGGGGTTAAGCTAGAATATGGTTGTGAACCCCTTTTTCCTAATTTTTTAATTTTTTTCACACAAAACCTAAAATTTTAAGCTTTCAAGCTCGGTTGAGGGATGAAAATGGGGGAATATTTAGAAAACAAACTTGGAATCAAGTAGCCTTCAGAATGAGCTATCAATTAATATAATTTTAGTATGTTTTGGTTTATTATCCTATCTATTTTTTTTAAGTTTTATTAAATATAGGTTTTTCATCAAAAAACAAAACTCTCTATTCTGCACAAGTGGAAAAATAGAAGATTATAAAAAAAAAAAAAATTAAAAATATGAGTGCACCAGATATTGAAGCCCTTGATCCAACAAAAAAAGAAGAGAAGAATTTTGATACATACAGTAAAAGTTATGCGTTATACGGTTGCGCTATGTCTGAATTGTCATTTGATTGACTTCAAAACTTGATTAAAGAAATAATATTCAATAAAAAACTATCTAACCAAGTGGAAGCACTAGATATCGGAGTTAGAAATCTAAATTTGAAATAATTGGAATTTTATCCTTCATGGAAAAAAAGTTATGCATTATACGGTGTGCATCACTTTTTAAAAATGCTGTTTTTTGAAAAAAACCAATTTTTGTGGGAGATGGAAAAAGAAGTGTAATCTGATTCCAAAAAAATTGAAAAAAATATTTTTAGAATCTACAGAAAAAATATGACAAGACTCTAGTTTTCATCATCTTCAAATTCCTTACGGTTTAATCGCTATAGGTGCCCGAATGTGGAGATTGTGTTTAAAAAAAAAATATCAGTGTCTAGTTTGGCCAAAAATTGTAAACCATTATTGTGGGATCACCCTCATCCACTTCACTACTCAAAAGTGAAGACTATGATTTTCTTAGGCTTGTGGTATTTATTAGTTGGCCTTGAACAATTGTGTTGAATCTAACAGTTGAAAGGGGTAACTTATAGAATCACCACAGCTTAAATGATTTGATATTTTATAAATGGAAGATTAGATTTTGGGGAGATTTAATTTGCAAGATTTTATTTTTTAAAAATATTTAATATTAGATGATTTTATAAATATGTTTCATAGGAACGATAGTTTTCTACTTTCTATCAGTTAATAATGGTTTTTCAATAGATGGTTTGACATGAGACATTTGTTTCCTATATGAGACTTGTTTCAAGCTCAAATCTCAAACTATATATATTTTACATTAAACAAATATAAAAAAATGTGGACCTTCATACTTGAAGAGGTTTTTGTTGCAATATATATGTGAAGATACTCTACTGGGGGAGAAAATACATAAATAATTTAATATTTGAGGAGATTCCATCTTTTTGAAGATGTTATCCACCTAAGAGAAGTGGTGACTCTGCAAACATTTTCATTAGAGAAAGAAGATTTTGGGTCTACAACACTTTTTTCAGGTATTTATTTGTTGTCTTCAAGAAAGATATTGTGTATGAAAGTTAGCTATAAATAGTCTTAGAAAAACTTTTGTTCCCTTATTCTATGATTTCTAGCACTAAAAGAAAGGGGTATCGAGAAAATGAGAAGCAAATAATTGTAGAAGGGATAAGTCTTCATTTGTAAATATGTATAATTGTGTCATAGAAGAAAAGGACCCTTTTCTTGACATGAGATTAATTGCACTTATAAGGCCTTAATCTAGTGTTGTGAGACATTTTATGTGTCCATACTAGGTCTTGGACCCTTGCAAATCAAATAACATATTTTTAACGTCTTGTAAAGGTGTTGTAAAGTCTTGTAAAGGACTTTTAGAATTTTCTAGACCTAATGAACCCACTTATCCCTAATTCAACATTATAAAATATGTTTAATAACATTATTACATCAATCTAGAAAGATTTTTACTTAAACTCAATGATAAACTAGTGTTGTAACTATGTAATTTACACATTCACATTGGTTTTTGTGCCCTTCTAGGCTATGTGGACCTAATTTCATTGTTGTAAAGTGTATCTAATCACACTTTCACATTGATTTATGTGGCACAAGCCCTATTTAATATTTACATCATCAATAATAGGTCATAATTAACCCATATTGTGCATCTCAAGGCTTTAATTGATCAAACACCCGACAAGATGGCATTTTAGACCTTAATTCCTAATTCCTTGGCTTCTTAGGTGTTAGAATGGCCCTTGTGTGACCCATTCCCCATGCATGGTGAATCAGTTCCATCTAGGTGGGACCCATTCCCCATGTTTGGCGAATGAGTCCTATCTGGCCCCCATTTTGACCTTTGAGCAGGAAAAAGTGAAATTTAAAGTTTATTTTCACTACATGTCAGCCTATGATGAGGTATTATCGGGTACTAAGGCACAATTGTCTATAAATAAGTGTTTTTATCCTCATTTTACACATCTTATCTCATTGTTACATCTTTCATCTTTAATTCATCATCTATCTTATCATCTAAGTCAAGCAAGTTAGGGTTTCTTCATTAGAAATCTTCGAGTTAGCTTTCTAAGACATCCAAGGGTAGATTCTACATGTTATGTTGCAGAATTTCAAGATCAATGATCATGGAAAGGTAATATACTCCATTTTTGCATGTTTTATTCATTTATTTGATCATTTTGGTTTAATTACCTAAACTGAGTTTGACCAAGGCAAACCCCGATGCCTTAACAATCAACATTTCTTCTTCTCTTATGTGTTTCTAGATTTAGGTCCTTTGGAAGCTTGGAAATAATTGAAGATCAACTTACAAAGCCATTCAAGTCATCTCTTCATCATTCAAGTCAAAATATCAATAAAAATTCACTTTCAGACCCGAATACGACATTTCTGGAAGTTGGCACCTATATGAAGCTGATTTATAGATCAAAAGCCTCAGATCCCACTCTTGAATATTAAAAAATTCAAAAGTGAACTCATTTTCCATGGGTGGCGAATGAGTCCCACCACATGGTCAACTTTGAGTTTTCTGCATTTCTGAGTACCCTTTTGTCAAAAATGGGTTCTAACAAAGTTTACCAGAACTAAGACTAATTCGTCCAGAATGGCAAATGAGTCCCTCCAGGCCTGAAAAAAAAAACATCATCAACATTCCAACATCAATTCCCAATCCTCATCAAAGTTCCAGGTGCATACTTTTAATCTAATTCACTTCTATTGCATTTTCCTATTCATTTGTAGGACATTTTGGTAATACACAATGTATTTTCAAACAATTTGTTTTCCTTTAGTTTCTATTCATTATTCAATCAATATCATTCATTTATTCCATTCAAGCATTGTATCTAGACATATTGTATCTTTATTCTATCCATATTGCATTGACTTTGAATTTAACGTAAGCATCTTTGGCCCATCTTTCTCCTTCTAGGTGAAAAACTCAGGGAGAGCTAGAAAGCAAGGGTGCCAAAAATCTATATTATATTTTGGTGAATCTTCTTGATATGTAATTAGAGGTTTACAAAATAATTTGCAATTATCCTAATTACAATTTTTCCCCATCCGCATAAAAATTGCGTGATTATGTTGTTTAACCGTTGAAATTACAGACTAAGTTCATTTAATCCTTTACAGAACCCAATGAAATTAACTAATTACTAAAATGTTGTAATTAGAACTTAAATGCCAAATTGAAAATACTGGAACTCAATTAGAGAGAATGTAAGACAAGAGATAGAAGAATAATAAGACAGAAGATAGAAGAATCAGACGCAAGTTGATAACGGAGTTCATCCAATTAGGACTACGTCTCTGGGTCCACTTCTCAATGTTGGACCACTTTTATTAATATCGCCAAGCACCTAAAGATGCCTTCTTACAATATTCAAGCTTCAAAAACTTGCACAAAATTCCTCACAATCTCTCACTTTTATAATTTTTGGTGTATAACAACACCTTGCAATCCTTCCTCTCAAAAAGAATTCAACTCTCACAAATGAATTATTTCTCCAAGTAGACTTGCTTATTTTCAAGCCAAAACTCTCCCCCTTTTATACAAATTTATTTGCTAATATGGGCTAAAACCATATTATTTGCAAATATACCCATATCTCCTATTACAAGAAAAAAAATCCTCCTTTAATAATTTTTGGAAGGATAATATCCCCTCAAAATAATTCTCTTTCCATTTGAATGGTTACGAATGGATTTATTCTCTATTATTTAGGGAATATTTTATGTAAGGTTTTATTTGACCCCTTAATTTAGGAATACTATTCCTAATATTTTCGTGTAAAGGAAAATATTCTAGGCCTCTAAAAATATGGGATAATTTAGGCCTCTAGGAAAAATGGATTTAGCCTTATTCTAAGGCTTTGAAAAAGCAATTAAATCTTATAGAGAAAATGGTGGGTGGTGATCCCACCATCCTCTCCTCCTTTTATGTTTTTCCCCTAAAGACAAGGGAGACTTCCCATATAAGGTGGGATACCCCCTATTCCTTAGGTGGCATCCCACTTTAATAGGTGGTGCCCACTTTATATATTTTTTTCTTTAACAAATATGGTTTAATCCATATTTATGCCATGTCATATACTCTTGCCACATCACCACTTGCCACATCACCATGCTGACGTCATCATTTTGATTGGTCAACTCTTTTTGTCTGCAAAATTTGACTGGCTCTATTTTGCTCATATGGACTCTATTTTCGAAACCGAATATAGTTCTGGAATCAGTGCGACGAGCTCTACAAATTGGTGTCATTTTTTTCTCATTTTGAGATGATCAATTTTCTACCTTTTAGAATGCCTGATTTGCCTATTTGACCGGACCTTTGACTGCGCATAACTTCTGCATACGAACTCCTTTTGAGCTCGTTCAAGTTGCATCAGGACCATGTCAGCAATCTCTGCGTGATGATGCTAGTTTCATGAGATTCTGAGATTGTGAAATTTTTAGTTTTTCCCGGATCCACCTGGATCATTCCTCCCCATTGAGAAGCTTTTGGACCTCCAAAAGGTCTATTTTATGTACAATTTGAGCTAGGGCAATGTCGCCCCACTTGCCCAGTATCATCTGTCCTTCTTGCTAGAATTTTGAACACCTGACTCATCATAACAATAACCAAAACTGCACCGATATTGTTAAGTACATTAGCCATATACACATCCACATCCAATGTTGTTGCTACCAACCATACACTGCTGAAAAGTAGAAGGCTGAATAACAAAATTGAATTTGCAGATGAGAAAAAGAATGTACCAATTTCATGCTTGTCTTTCATAACTGGAACAACCTTAGAATTAGACATGCTCTTATGCAATGACACTTCTTGTGGTATAGACGTAAGTGCCAAATTATTGCTTGCATTAACTACCCTTTTCAAATGTCCCATTGTCACAAAAGACTTACCAGTCTTAATTGGATGAAAATGCACAATGTATTCAATTCTTTCCTTAAACAAGTGATACTGATTATGTTCCCTATAGAAGATTGCTTTCCTATCATACAAGTATGGGCTACCCAACACAATCCCACAGATATCAAGTGGAACCACATCAAATTCCACCTCATCTATAAACTTAGATGTTATTGCAAATCTTAAATTGCATTGCTTAGTTACTCGCAATTTGTTATCATTGCACACCCAACCTAATGGATAAGGGTTTTTATGTGGCTTTGTTTTCAATCCCAATTGTTCAACAACTTCTTCTAAAATTAGATTAACTTGGGATCCACTATCTATCAGTGTATCAATCTTAGTGTTCTTAGAAATCACCCTTATATGAAACAGTTCACATCTTTTTCTATCTTTAGGAACAACATGAATTTTTGAAGTAGAAGCACACAAAACATCAGTGACAGATTCATTACCAACGAAAGTTTTACCTTTCAAACCCACAATTGAAATCTTTGATTCATCACCAGATTCCATACCAAGGTCTTGCACAATAGCTGTGGACTTCTGCTTACCCTTTCGATCCTTGAACCACTTAGGCTTCTGATCAGGATGCAATTTCCAACACTTCGCATCTTCGTGCCCTTGCTTCTTGCAGTGTGAGCAATAAGGCTTCTCGTCCTCTTTCTTTATAGTAGCGGTTTGTTGTGATTTCTCCTTCCATTTCTTGTTGCTTTTTGCTTACTGGAGTCCAACAACAGATTGTCTTGGCTATTCCTTGAGCTTGTTTCCAAATGGATAGCTTGCACACTAACTTCATCAATGTTAGTTGGATTAAACATAAGTATAGTATGTTTCAAATTCTCACGTAATCCACCTATATACTTTAACAAAGTTTCTTGCGTGTATAAAGGAATGCCCAACATTAAAGCCCTCTTCCTAAACTCCTGTGTATATTCTTGCACACTTTGTCCTTTCTCTTGCTTTAATGATTGCCAATTCATCATTGCTTTTTGCATATGCCCTAATGGATAGAACTGTTTCTTTAATGCAGCTATAAACTCAAACCAAGAAGAAATAATTTTGCCATAATGACTTAGATCCTCTTGTGTTCTACTCTCCCACCAAATTAAAGTTGTGCCTCCTAGGCGAAGAGTAGCTAATTGGATTTTTTGAGAATCCTTAGTAAACTTCTGAACTCTACAATAAACTTCAATTTGTTTTATCCAATTATCAAGTTTTTCTACATCTAGTTCTCCATTATAGATTGGCAAATCAAATTTAACATCAAGTTTCAACAAAGGTGAATTAACTTCAAATTTCACAGGTTGTTTCTTTTTGGAAGAGTTAGACGAAGAAGAAGATGAAGATGAAGAAGATGAGGAAGATGGGGATGGAGGTTTAGGAGGGTCACTACCACCTCCTACTCCTTTACCTTTGTCTTCTTTCAAGGAGGATTCAACTTCCTCCTTCTTTCTAGCCTTGCTTTCCTTTTTCTTCTTTCGTTCTTGCCTCTCTTGGAAAAGAACTTCTACCATTGACTTCATTTCAAGAAATGCTTTCTGGAAAGCTTTCTCATCAAGCTCTAGAGCTTTATGTTCAGTTACCATTTCTGACATTTTTGATGGCTTTCGTTTCCCGATCTCAGCATTGAATTCTGTAAGTGCACCTTCTCCTTGCTTCAATTTCAACCTAGTTAGCATTCACTTATGCAATTTCCTGCAAAATGGGCTCTGATACCAATTTGATCCGTAATTAGAGGTTTACAAAATAACTTGCAAATTATTCCTAATTACAGTAATTTCCTGATCTAATATAGAATTGCGTGATTATGCTTTTTAACCATTGAAATTACCGACTAAGTTCACTTAATCCTTTATAGAACTGAATGAAATTAAATAATTACTAAAATTTTGTAATTAGAACTTAAATGCCAAATTATAAAAATACTGAAAAATAATTTAGAGAGAATGTAAGACAGGAGATAGAAGAATAATAAGACAAAAGATAGAAGAATTAGACGCAAGTTGATAACGGAGTTCGTCCAATCAGGACTATGTCTCCGGGTCCACTTCTCAATGTTGGACCGCTTTTATTAATATCGCCAAGCACCTGAAGATGCCTTCTTACAATATTCAAGCTTTAGAAACCTGCACAAAATTCCTCACAATCTCTCACTTTTACAATTTTGGTGCATATAACAACACCTTGCAATTCTTCCTCTCAAAAAGAATTCAACTCTCACAAAAGAATTATTTCTCCAAGTAGACTTGCTTATTTTCAAGCCAAAACTCTCCACCTTTTATACAAATTTATATGCTAATATGGGCTAAAACCATATTATTTGCAAATATACCCATATCTCCTATTACAAGAAAAAAAATTCAATAATATCCTCCTTTAATAATTTTTGGAAGGATACTATCCCCTCAAAATAATTCTCTTTCCATTTGAATGGTTACGAATGGATTTATTCTCTATTATTTAGGGAATATTTTATGTAAGGTTTTATTTGACCCCTTAATTTAGGAATACTATTCCTAATATTTCTGTGTAAAGGAAAATATTCTAGGCCTCTAAAAATATGGGATAATTTAGGCCTCTAGGAAAAAGGGATTTAGCCTTATTCTAAGGCTTTGAAAAAGCAATTAAATCTTATAGAGAAAATGGTGGGTGGTGATCCAACCATCCTCTCCTCCTTTTAAGTTTTTTCCCTAAAGGCAAGGGAGACTTCAAAATCTGCCAACAATATATATGGTATTGGGCTTAAATTTTGTAGGAGGAAGGGGTTCGGACCTTGTATATTCCCAAAAATACTTCCTTTATTGACTATTCAAATGAAAACTACTCCCACACACCATAAAGAAGATATGGGCCTAGTGGTGGGTTTGAAAATAGCATGAAGGGAGGTCACAAAGTTCCAAAACCCCACTATCTCATTAAATCATTTGACTTGAAATGGCCAATGCCACACATGTCAAGCCTCGGGTGATGTCACCTCACCAATTGTTGATTGATCAAGAGGCACATAACTTCCAAGATACAAACTCCTTTTGAGCATGTTCAAGTTGCATCAGGACCATGTCAGTGAGCTCTGCATGATGATGCTAGTTTCATGCGATTTTGATATTGTGAAATTTTTAGGTTTTCCAGGATCCACCTGGATCATTTTCAAATACTTCTCTTTTCTGATTTGGAGTCCTTCATCATCATAGATCTAGCTTGCATTAGGATTTGCATGATTCATTTGCATGCTACATGTTAAATTTTGCATTCATAAAAAGTGCATAATAGGTGGCATTGTTGCATCTTTAATCATTGCAAAGTTTTAAAATTCTACATTTTCCATTTAGGTCTACACCATAGCACTCAAAAAGCATCAAAATTGGTCAAAAATTTCTTTTTTTTTTGAAAAAAGTCCTTACTAGGACTCATTCGCCACCTTGGGCGAATTAGTCCCTTCTGACCCCTAAAACAACATTTTACAGAACTCAGAAATTTGTTTTTAGGCTTCTGTTTGGTGCCTTAACCTGTATATATCAATTAGTTGCATTTCTGTAGCATGCATTTCATTAGATCTCACTTAAAATAGCTCATTTCATGCATTTTTTCATTTACATTCTTCATGTCATTTTCCGATTGGTGCATAGTGTAATCAACACATTACCTTGTTTCATATCTAAAAGTTGCATTTCATTACATTGCAGTTCATTTACTTTTTGCATAACGTACTCTTTAAATGTGCCTTTGATTTGATTAAACATGGATTTTATTGGCATAACACCCCCTCTTGTGGGGTTGATTCTGATTACAACTATGAGGAACATTGCATAGACCAAAATATTACATTACCCATTGGTGCGAATGGAGGTGTAGACAATCATAACACACATACTTGTTCTTCTCTTGATACCTCTCCTATTAGTGATGAAGGTATCTTGGTGAAGGAAGTTACAAGCATTGCGAATCTTGATTGTCCACTTTCTTATTCCAGTTTGGATGATGTTAGCAAACAAGATGATGAAAACATAGAAACATTCTTGAATACCACTTCACCTAATCCCCATAACCATTGCAATCAAACTTTTCCATCTCCTAATATCCATCATCGATGTCAAAAGGATAGGTTGGTATTAGAAGACACCCCTATTAAGAGTCATGAGAATCTTGACACCCCTTCCCTAAGGGTGATCCAATAAATAGTGGTTTACAATTTTGGCCAAACTCTATTACTGGAATAATTTTTTTTAACTAAATCTTCGCCTTCGGCAACTATAGAGGCTAAACCTGCGGAGGAATTTGAAGATGATGCAACCAGAGTTTTGTGAAATTTTGTCTATAGATTCTAAATATATTTTTTCTAAAATTTTGGAATTAGATTGCACTTCTTTTTCCATCTCCCTCGAAAACTAGTTTCTTTCAGAAAATAACATTTTTAAAAAGTGACGCTCATCGTAAAATGAATAACTTTTTTTCCATGAAGGGTAAAATTCTAATTCTTTCGAATTTAGATTTGCAACTCTAATATCTAGTGCTTCCACTTCGTTAGATAGTTTCTTATTGAATATTTTTTCTTTAATCAAGTTTCGAAGTCAAAACAATTATAATTCAGACATAGTACACTTATAATGTGAACTTTTTATGTATCAAAATTCAATTTTATTTTTTTGTTGATCGAGACTTCAATATTTGTGCACTCATATTTCTCAATTTTTTGTTTTGATAATCTACTATTTTTCCACATGTGCGAGTAAAGAGCTTGATTTTTCGTGAAAAAACATTCACAAGAAATAAAAAATAAATATAATAATAAAATTAAATTTATTTAAAATTCATACTTTTTGGAAGTTTATAATAAGGACTACATAATTTTAATTTTTTTTTTAAACAAATTCATTTGATCCTCCAAAGGTAAATCAAAAGTGGTTTTTATCAACATTACGATAGGTGTAAAGGAGACTCCGTTATAGGTATGGTTTAAAACTAGTGGGTTCTATCCAAGGGGGTTTGATCAGGTAGTTTGATAAAAAATCTTTTCAATTTGAATGATTTAAATGGAACTTTTAAAGGCTTAAATCGTATATTTTCTAAAAATATGTGATTTGGACAATAATCAATCTCCCAAAAATTGTAAACCGCTATTGTGACAACACCTCTAATGCTCCTCCCATTTGGGATAATCTATTTGAAAACCATAGTGATCCTTCTCTTGATGCCTCCCCCACTTGTGATGAAGCTACTTTACAAACCTCAAACTTGGATGAACATATTACAAGCTCTCCTAGTTGGGTGGATAACGTAACACAAGAGAATGAGATCTCGAAGACAATAGATATTCAACTAATACGTTCCCCTAATCATCCCCCTTTTGACACTACCATGCATGATCATTCCCTTATTATCAATGAAGTCATTTTGGAAGAACCTAGCCCTACTTTTCATGAATATGTGGCTTGTTGTTCTCCTAAAAGATCTCCTTCTAGGGATAATCTCATGATGCTAGAAAATGATAACAATCATAAAGTATCTTCCTTCAATAAACAAGTTGTTCTTGATTTCCCTTCATTAGAGCTACACCAAACCAAGACTGCTGAGGTTATGAATGTGCAAGTGTCCATTAGATCCCCCTCGATCAATGAACTACATACATGTACCTCATAGGACATCCAACGAATCCTCTAATTCTCTACCCACCTTCACACAAACAACAACCTCAACATAAACATAAACTCACCCTTTACCCACCTTCACATCCGCTTTATCCTTCCAATCAACATCAAACTACTGTGTCGTAGCAACCGAGTCATAATACTATTGCTCATACATATAACACTCGAAATAGTCCACAACCGTCACAACCAACCCCAACCCCTTTACCTTTACCCAATCTGCCTAGTGCTCCTCATTACATCCCACACACAAAGGAGTATGATCTTGTTGAAAAATTAAAGAATACTCCTGCAAAAATTTCCCTATGGGATTTACTTCAGAACTCACCAAATTACAACAATATTCTTCAAATAGCCTTACAAAAAATTGTAGTTCCTCCTAGTACAACTCTGAATGATGTGGCAAATTTAATCCATAGCACAAATCTTGACATTACTTTTCATCAACATGAGCTCCCTCCTTTAGAGTTGCGAAACAAATTGACGCTTTCATGATCATTGCTTAATACAAAACAACTAGAATAAAGAGAACTCTCATTGACAATGGCTCTGCTCTTAATGTGTGTAGTGTGAGTCTTTTGGATAGGCTCAACATTCGTAGATCAACCATTTGACCTAATTCTCTATCTATTAAGGGATTTGACAATATCACAAAGGAATCACCTGGGGTAATCATTATGCCTCTTAAGGTTGGAGCGGCCACCTTAAATACACCAATACATGTCATGCGTTATGAAATTTCATGCAATCTTATCTTAGGAAGACAGTGGATTCATGCCATGAATGGTGTTCCCTCCTCTCTTCATCACAAAATGAGATACATTTACAACAACAAATTATACACCCTTGATGTTGACCCTGAGGCTTATAGTGTCTTACAAGTGTCTTACAACTTGCCAAAACCAACGAGAACCCCATGAGCACATTAACACCAACCATACAAGTGGAACCTACAAAACAAAATGACAACAAAATTGAACACCACATGACATAATATCAAAAGACGATTGGGGTTCCTTGGATTTTGAGCATGACTTCATGGGTGAATACAAAATTATCCACAAAGATTCAAAAATAGAAAGAGATACAACAACCATGTCAACACCAACTTTTGAAGACCTTTCAAAAGTATCCACCTCAACCACTTTAGACAAAGAAGTAAACTACACAACAACCTTTGAAAAACACAACAATGAACAACCACCCAATTCTAAAGTAATGAAACAAGTTTATGGAATAGGGTATGCACTCATGAAACAACTTGGCTATAGTGGAAAAGGATGTGGTGCTCAAGAACAAGGTATCTGCAGCCCTAGCCACCCTCTCACACAACAAACAACTCATGGTCTTGGTTATTGTCCTGTAATAGAGATCACCAACCCTCCACCCAACATCAATAATATCACACAACACCCTTCTAAATCATCCTTAACAACTAATGGTATTGAACATCATCCTTCATCAAATATGCACAACACATATACACCTTTGCTTAATGTCAATGTTATCTCACAAAATGTTCATGATTTGAATTCGTTCGATTTTATACCTTCCCATAATGAGAAGAATAAAGTCTCACAATCTAGAGCAACTTGTGTAAGTATGGCATTGAATACTAAGCAAGATGTATCTTTGACATCAACCACAAGACCATCTTCTACCATTGATTAAGAGGGTATCTTGTCAAGACTCCTCAAAGATCACTTGATCACCATCCCTCCTAGAACTCGAAAGAAATTCTATTCCAAGACTTCCTTTTGTGCATATCATAGAGTTCATGGTCACTCTACTAATGACTGCATTTCCTTGAGTTATAAAATACAACATTTTTAGGAGTTTGGTATGCTTCCCTATGTGGGGGCATCTAATTCCTCTAATTGCTATTTATTTTCACTCTAGCATGCATCTCATCAATCCTTTCAGCTCACTTTTGTCCTGCACTAAGTGGGGGCAAAGGGTTTGATAGCCTTGTCCTCATATGTCACTTGTGGTTTCCTCTTTTGGGCTAGTTGTTAACCTTTCATGAACGCATTAGAGCAAGCTTGGGATGTGGACGACATGCCTTAAGTTAGCTCGCATATGGAATACTTCTCTCTCTCATGACGTAGCTTAACAAAAACATATGACTTGGCATAGGGATTTCTGAGTAAGCTCTCATGTTCCTCTTCTTCTACTTTAAAGAAATTTCTCACAGTACGGTTGCTCGCAATTACTTTAAAGTGGAGGCATACATGATCACCACTCACATTTCATTGTGTGATTTTATTTTTCTTGCGATTTCCTCTCTTGGACACATTAGGTATAATGTTCCCCAGGATGAGATCTTGCACTTTTCCTCTCTTAGAAACAAGATGACATCGTTTGCACTAATCCTCTCTTAGAGATATTGAGCATGATGTTCCCTAAGATGAGACTTGAAAAAATCCCTTTGAATAATCTTTACAGTTTTTTTTGCAATGTCTATGAGTGTCTTGCATACGAAGTTTTTCTTACCTCATGGAGCTTGAAAATCATTTTTCTTTGTGGCGCCTTGTTAAAGTTATCAACAGATATAACTTTGATATGGTTGAGCGGGAATTCCACCTAGCAGCATGACTTTTCCCCATAGCCACTTTTGTGTTTGTGAGTGCATACCAACTAGCGTATGTATTTTACATTTTTGGGTTTTCTCACCTTGCAGAAACTAGTTATGTGGCCTCAGAGTGAGTATACAGTTTGGCCTTTCTCACTTGGCAGACAACCAAGAAGTTCTGTCAACCCAAAGTGAGTACATCTTTTCCACCTTGTCTTTCTTTTTATCTTGCCATTGCATGATTTTTTATCTTGGGGGCTTGACGTACATGTGGATCTCTCTTGAATGGCTACTTTAGTGTGAGTTTGAAAAAGGTTCATCCTCTCACTAAAGTGGGGGCTAAATGTGTCATAGAAAAAAGGATCCTTTGCTTGAAATGAGATTAGTTAGATTATAAGGCCTTAATCTAGTGTTGTGAGGCATTTTATGTGTCCACACTAGGTCTTGGACCAACTTGCAAATCAAATAACATGTTTTTGATGTCTTGTAAAGGTGTTGTAAAGTCTTGTAAAGGACTTTCTCACTTTTCTAGACCTAATGAACCCACTTTCCCTAATTCAACATTTTAAAATATGTTTAATAACATTATTACATCAATCTAGAATGATTTTGACTTAAACTTAATGATAAACTAGTGTTGTAGTGTCATTTACACATTCACATTGGTTTTTGTGCCCTTCTAGGCTATGTGGACCTAATTTCAATGTTGTAAAGTGTATCTAATCACACTTTCACATTGATTTATGTGTCCCAAGCCCTATTTAACATTTACATCATCAATAATAGGTCCTAATTAACCCATATTGTGCATTTCGATGCTTTAATTGATCAAACCCCTGATAAGATGGCATTTTAGACCTTATTTCCTAATTCCTTGGCTTCTTAGGTGTTGAAATGGCCCCTGTGGGACCCATTCGCCATGCATGGTGAATCAGTCCCATCCAGGTGGGACCCATTCACCATGTGTGGCGAATGAGTCCTATTTGGCCCCCATTTTGACCTTTGAGCAGGAAAAAGTGAAATTTAAAGTTTGTTTTCACTACATGTCGGCCTGTGATGAGGTATTATCAGGTACTAAGTCATAATTGTCTATAAATAAGTGTTTTTATCCTCATTTTACACATCTTATCTCATTATTACATCTTTCATCTTTAATTCATCATCTATCTTATCATCTAAGTCAAGCAAGTTAGGGTTTCTTCATTAGAAAGCTTCAAGTTAGCTTTCTAAGACATCCAAGGGAAAATTCTACATGTTATGTTGCCAAATTTCAAGATCAATGATCATGGAAAGGTAATCTACTCCATTGTTGAATGTTTTATTGATTTATTTCATCATTTTGGTTTAATTTCCTAAACGGGGTTTGACAATCAACATTTTTTCTTCTCTTCTTGTGTGTTTGAATATTTAGGTCCTTTGGAAGCTTGGAAATAATTGAAGATCAAGTTGCAAATTCATTCAAGTCATCTCTTCATCATTCAAGTCAAAATATATATAAAAAGTCACTTTCAGACTCAAATATGATATGTCCAGAAGCAGACACCTATAGGAAGCCGATTTATAGATCGAAAGCCTCAGATCTCACTCTTGAATATTTAGAAATTCAAAAGTGGACTCATTCGCCATGGGTGGTGAATGAGTCCCACGACAAGGTCAATTTTGAGTTTTCTACATTTCTGAGTACCCTTTTGTTAGAAACGGGTTTTGGCACAGTTTACCAGAATTGGGACTGATTCGCCCAAAATGGTGAATGAGTCCCTCCAAGCCTAAAAACAACATCAACATTCCAACATCAATTTCCAGTCCTCATAAAAGTTCCAGGTGCATACTTTCAATTTGATTCACTTTTGTTGCATTTTTCTATTTATTTGTAGGACATTTTGGTAATACACAATGTGTTTTCAAACAAATTTGTTTTCCTTTAGTTTCTATTCATTAGTCAATAAATATCATTCATTTATTGCATTCAAGCATTGTATCTAGACATATTGTATCCTTATTCTATCCATATTTTATTGACTTTGAATGTAATGTAAGCATCTTTGGCCCATCTTTCTCCTTCTAGGTGAAAAACCCTAGGAGAGCTAGAAAGCAAGTGGGTGCCAAAAATCTATGTTACAATAATCATTTTGGTTCTCCCTCTACAAGCTATAGTGTCATGATAGAAAAAAATCATATCCTCAAAGAAAAATTTCTTTGTTGAAAGATATAGGCCTCTAGATTTCAGTAGAATCCAAGGTTATCCACATCTTGTTCCTAAAAATATAGATGAAAAATTGCCAAAGTTTAGAAGAGACAATGAAGGGTCAACATTGAAACATTTACAATTTTTCATTGATTTGACAAAATACTGCCAGATAGAAGAAGATGATGTTATATCATGAAACCTTTTGTAAGGTCTTCATAAAATGATGTTGAAGATTGATTTTCTAATTTTCCAATGCATCACATTTTATCATGGAAAGAACTTGGAAATCTATTTATTGATCAGTTTAAAGGATTGGAAAATCAATGCTCATTTGAAAATAAACATTTGCATATTCATGAATACTTTAAGGAGGAATCTGAACATGAATTTGAGTATATATCACCTATTGATTTATTGTTTGATATAAGAAAATATGAGGGTGAATCCTCATATAATTTTTATGATAAATTTATGAAATATTTATCCCCAGTACTAGAATCATAGAGACCTAATAAATCACTATATATTGATTTATTTTGTAAAAATCTTGAGCTAGGTTCGAGTGTACTATATCAAAACAATTGAAGCCTTCTAGATTTCAATGGATATACTAATGGATTTCAATTTTTATAGATGTGAAAAGGAATTATGCAAATAGAATTATATCTTCAATATATTATGGAACTATTTTTCTTTCCCTATGTGATTAAAAGAATAAAGATAATGTGACAAAGAATAATAATAATGCATTCTATAGTGTAGATGATGTTTCTAATCAACTCATAGAAAAAATATGTGTAGATGAAGGTTGCAACCATAATAGTGAGGATGTAAGGTATAATAAGAGGAATGAAATATGTGAAGTCATTGCTTATATTGGTTCTAAAAATATAGAAATAGAGATCCAATTCTATATATTACAGGAAGATTGCACTGATCCATATGCTGATTGTAGTGTCAAAAAATGGGTCCCTTGATATTTTCACACTTGTTTGGGTCCTCCTTGTGGATTTTGGCTTAATGTTGCCTTGATTTAGTGTTGTAATGTGGATAACACATTCACATTATGTCTTGGGCCCTTGTGAACTAATGGAATTTAATGGTGCCTTGCTAAAGTGTTGTGAAGTGTTGTAACACACTTTCACACTTTTCTAGGGTTTTATTAATTAACTAAGTATAATTTTAATCATAATCAACATTAATCTTGCCTTATTTGGAGTGTTGTAAAGTGTTGTAACACACTTTCACATTCCTCTATGCTTGTCATTAATAATTGGGATTTCTTATGCTTTAGTTGGCCCTATTTTGCTTCCACAAGCCTCATTTATTGCATCTTTTCAAGGATAATCCCAAAACCAATCAGTAATCAATCATAATTCAGGTGTTATTGGCTTGTGTGGCCCAGATTTAGTATCTGGGACTCATTCACCACCTTGGGTGAATGAGTCCCACCTAGGTATTTTTGGCCATGATGTAAGTTTCACATATTTCTAAGCATTTTTCATTTTTGGTAGGACTATACATTATGTGTAATGGGACTCATTTTCAACCTTGGACAAATGAGTCTCGTGTGACCAAAATTCAAATTTAAATCAAATTTCTGGCGGGATTTTATTCTCCTAGATCTACTGTTTGCTTGTAGTGTTGTGATTTTAGGAATTCTTGCATAATTAAGTATAAATACAAGGTTCTTTCACTCATATTCTCACCTAGAAAATTTTACCTAACACTCAAGAGAGTTCTCAAGAGCACTTGAGCATTCACAAGAGAATTTGAGGCATTGAAGGGTAGATTATCAAGCATTTTAGAGCATTCTTCAAGTGCCAATCATCATGTTAAAGATTATATTCTTCATTTTTGTTATTGTGCTAACATCTGTGATGTAGAGTTGATTATTCAAGAAAGCATTACATTCAAGATCAATATCATTCAAGCAAGAGTCAAGAACCACATCCATTGTAGTCATTTCAAGCATATTTACAACATCTTATTGCTAGGGTTTGGTGAGTTGCAACATTGTCTTTTTCCTTTCATATTTGCTTTCATTGAACAAGGTTTAATAATTACCAACAAGGGGTTTGACTAAGGCAAACCCCTATTCACTAACCCCACAAAATTTTTCCCTCTTCCTATGTGTGAATTGTAGGGCTAGGTTGCAGATTTGTCAAGAAGCAAAGTTGGAGAAAAGTTTCTAAATCCCTAAAGTTGTCAAAGTTGTCATCAAACCTTGGAGAAGCTTGGAGAAGGTCTATACCTGTGGCAATTTGCAGTTTTAGATCTGGAAACCAATCAAAAAGAGTAGAGTAGACTGAGAGGCATAGAATCCAGTTTAGAAATTCCAAAAAAGAAGAAGTGGACTAATTCACCACTATTGGCAAATGAGTCCCACTATACAAACCTGGCAAAGATTTTTACAGATTTAGATACCCTTTTGGATGAAACCTATTCCCGCACATTTTCTCAGAAACTAGACTAATTCAGCCAGCTTGGCGAATGGGTCCCATTCAACATTAGTAGCAAATTTTTTAGTGATCCAAACCTCCATTCTTCCTTCTTTAGTCTTCTAGATGCACGCCTTCTGTTTCATAGCTTTCTGTTACATTTTGTATACTTGTTTAGGTCATTTAGAGTTAGTTTGCATTCAATTAGGGTTTTACATTACTTTTTGCATTTCATTGCCTTTTCCAATTCTACACTTTGTGGTGAACCCCTCATTAGACTTCATTCAATCCCTAGGAAAACCCTTTGCAAGATTTCAATCTCCTTTGTATTGAAATCTCAATGGTTTGTTCTTGAGTGAGAGTAAGGAAATTGTCTCTCTCCTTTTAGGTCCAAAACCCTAGAAGCAAAAAAGAGAGCACCATTTTCTTCCTTTCACTAATGAATCTACATTATCTCACTCATTAATGAGAAAATGGATTTAACCCACCTTAGAGAATGATCATAACAAATTTATTGACCATTATAATAATATAAGAGTATCTACTATTTTTAGCATGTTGACTCATCATGAAGGGCATGTTAGAATATGAACCATAAACTTGGGTTCCATATGTGGGTCATGATAGTGGCCTAAATTTTATGACTTACTATGCATGGTTTCATGCATTGAATATCCTATATATTAGGCGTTTTGTTCACAAATATGTACAAGTTTTATGTTTGATTCATAAGTACTCTTATGTTGATGATTCAATTACTATAGTTTTATATGTCGATGATACTCTTATAAGAGTATCTCCCTGGATATTGTATTAGAACCTTTATTGAAAATAATATAATTGGTTCACTCTTTGGAGTGTGGAAATTTTCTCTCAAAATGGTTTTTCCATTTAAATTATCTTTTTATTGTATAAAATTTTATGAAATTATAATATTTTTTTATTTTTGCATACACCTACCCTAAAAGTTTAGTGTACATGAAGGAAAAAATGCATCATTAAATATTTTCTTTCACCATATGGGGACATTCATATACTTTATGACAATTTCCACATTCTATTACATGACAACTATACACTTACATGATTATCCATATGACCCTAATGAGTATTATTTAGATTTTTTATTACATCTTTCACTTTCACATGATACTTTCTTATGAGGATTATGCATGTGATCTTGATGATTATTGTGCCTAAATCTTATAGTTTCATCCTAATGGACTGCCTCATCATGTTCATGCTAACAATACTAGTGTTTCTTAAACTTATATGGTTAATGATGATTCTACTTTTTGTGAATACTTATAGTGGTGATATATCATAGTTTTTGATTATAGAAAAAATAGGTTTTAGAGAGGTCTCGAAACCCTTAACAGTAAGGAAGTGAAGGATACAACATTAACAGAGCATAGAAAAAAATAGGAAATTGCCCACAAAGAAGAACACACTAGAAAACCAGGGCAGAAAAGCCAAAAAACCTGAGAAAAAACCACTAAAGAACTAGCCCCTCGGCTAGGTTCCGAAGGATCTCTGCCGCTTCCTATTCCAGACTGTTCATGTTGAGTGCAGACTTCTTGATCTCCTGGATGTTGACTAAAGCTTGGTCTGCCTTCCTTTTCAAATTTTCTCTGGTTCTGTTACTCGACCCCACACTATCCGGCTGCCCTTCCTCATTTTCCAAATCAAGAAACACAACAGTCTTTACCTTATGGGCTTTTTCTAGGTTTTCCACCATGGTATTCATGGTCTGTGCAGTGGATTTTAAAATATTATGGTTCATAATCAACACTTTTTGGAGAGAACTTTTAATGTTCCTTAGCTACTCCTCCATATCTCCTGCTTGCCAGATCATGATTGCATTTGAAATCCTATAATTTCTCCACCATTTTCTTGAGGCACTTAACCATACACTTCTTCTCCTCTTCCGTCCATAAATCAGTAGCCCAACCACTACCACTGCCTCTGTTATTTTCATCATTATCTTTCTCCAGTTTACTATTCATAGCTCTCTTATTTAACTTAATTTCCTTAATTTCAAAGAACACCCATCTCATAAGCCTAAAGTTATCCACCACTCCATTGTGGGCTATTGCAAGAACATCAGTGGGAAATTCCCATTCCTCCTTAAAATAATGATCCCCTACCTTGAGGTCCATAGGGAAGCAAGTTCTCTCTTCTCTATTAGTCACAAGATGGCTAGAATACTCAAACAACACTCCAACTGCGAATCCTCTTCATTCACATCATAGGAGGGGTCCTCCGACACTTTTCTCTTGCCCTTCTTCTGAGGAGAATCCCTAGGTTTTCCTTTGTGCTTGTCATCAACCCTAACCTTAGGCGATGGTGTCTAGTGAGGCAGAGCCGACATGGCTTTAAAATGGTCACAAATTAGGACAAGCAATCCTTCATGAAGAATAGAATACCTGATAGGGTTTTGTCTATGGTTTTTCAGATTGGTATTCATAGAAGATGCAAGATAAAAAGGAAAAGAAATCCTGACCTAGTGCCTGAAATAATTCAGTAGGACAAAATGATACCCAAAGACTTTGGTATAATGGCCATCCAAAGTAACGTACTCCATCCACACATTCAAAACCCTCCTCCAATGCAAAACAATTCTGTCCGTGTCATAGTAGCTTCTGGAAGTCCTTCGTAACTCCTCCCTCTTAGCATTCGACTTGGGAAATTTGCTGACCGCTTCATAAAATTGTTTCCTGTCCCTATAGAATTTAATACCCTCCATCGAGAGGTTAGTAACCTCAACAATCAACTATTCATTGATAACCACATGTCTGCCAAACAGGTTTATCTCACCATCCTGCCAATCTTTCTCAAAAACCCTAGTAACCTCTAGGTCCTAGCCATGGAGCTTTTCAATAAAAAAAATAATGCCACTATTCTCCAGCTTCTTCCATAGCTTCAGATTGCTCTTCATCTGTGCAATGCATATCGGCTCCACTCTGCGACTTTCGCCACCCATCGTATTGCTAGCAGGAATAGAATAGTCCAAAACCCTATAGAAACAAGCTCCTAAAATGCCCAGAAAGCGTGCAAAAATAATCACATGCAACTGGGAGATAAAGTAATTACTCCTCAACCAACTCAGAATAATCATTAAAACATAGTCTTGAGACTGCAGGGGAGGACACTCAGCCATCATTCAATGGAATGGGAAATTACACCTTCCCATGAGCACGGTCATATGTCAGCAGGACCTTAATGTTAGCCTCCAACTCATCTTGCCCCTGCCACATCATCTTTTTCAGAGCTTTGACACCTTTGTTGGCAAAGAAATCTACCACCATGTTTATTTCCCGATAGGCATGCGAAATAATTTTTTTCTCAAAGGTATTTATAATTTCCTTAGAGAGGTCTATCCAATTTTGTATAGACCATGAAGGTTTTTGACGACCCTTTAGACATTGGATAATATTATTCAAATCCCCTTCAATCGACACATATTTATACTTGAATTGGCTAGCCAGCTTCAAGGTCTGGAAAACACTAGAGGCTTCAGCCACATGGTTGGTCTGTGTGCCTAAAGGAACAACAACAACCACAATAAAGACACCATTCTCATCCCTTATCACCCCTCCACTCCCAACAGGCCCAGGGTTTCCCTTGGTCGCGCCATCAAATTTGATTTTGACCCAACCAGGGGGAGGAAGACTCCAGAATATGCCATCTCTAGGATCCTTGATGCTTTTGGACATATTGAACATATCCACATTAATCTTCTAGGCTCCAACATTTCTACAATCATACTCCTGCATACTGACCTTACCTTTACCTTTAAACTTGTTATTAAGCAGATTAAAATTTTCAACCATAACTCTAGTAATCTTGCCAAAGACCACTTCCTTTGAGAGAGCAACATCCCTGAATATTTTGTTATTGTGTTCTTTCCAGATACCCCAGGCAAGGTGAGGAAAGATATAGTTCCAGAGTAGATTCAGGGCCCAATTCTTTGAGGGGGCCTTCCATTGATTATAAAAATCCACAATAGTTCCAAGAAAAACCTAGCTAAGATCCCACATTCGTAGAATCCTACACCATATGGCATAAGCAAACATATAAAGGAGAAATAGATGTGAGGAGGTCTTAACCTCAACACAACACAAATAACACCTATTAGGAAAAGAGAAACCCCTCTTATAAAGATTATCATTGGTCAACTACTTGTTCTGAAGAAGAATCCACACAAACAAATTGACTTTCAAAGTAAGGTTGTGCACCCACACCTTATCCCAAATAGGGACGTCAATGGAAAAGTAACAAGAAGCCCAAACAGAAGAGACAAAGTAGGTTCCAAAGGATGACAAATTCCATACCAAAGTGTCCTCCTGCCCTTGAGAGCTAATCCTAGTCGAATTGAGAAAGGCTTGCAGAGGTTGGAGATCCTAACTAATAGAAGAAATCTCAACCCACTGATCATTCCTCCAATAATCCCCAACCAACCAACCAAACCTGGACGTGCAGTCCTCCATATAAATACCATAGGTCAGATTATTGTGAAGACACTCATTACCAATCCACTTATCTTCCTAGAACTGAATTTCCTTACCATCACCCACCTTCCAAAAAGCTTCTTTGCCAGCCAGGTCTCTAGCTTTAATGGTATTATTCCATAGAGAAGAACCAAAAGGAAGGTTCTGAGAGTTGATAAATTCTTGAAAGGAGTCAACCTCCCACAAGTATTTGCTACGCCAAATAGAATTCCATTCACGAATATCTACAAAAGTTCTCCAAACCTGCTTAGCCAGGAGAGCTTTATTAAACACTTTGATATTTCTCAAGCCAAGGCCTCCAGACTTCCTAGGTCTACACACTCTCTCCCAAGCCACCAAAAAAATCCTCTTCTTCTCCTCAACCCCTGACTAGAGAAACAGTTTCTAGATCTTTTCAATAATATCAGCAAACTTAGTTGGGATCTTGAATAGACTAAGGGCGTAAACAAGTAGATTCTGAAGAGAACCCTTAAGTAACATAACTTTTCTAGCTTGACTCAAAAGGGCCCCTTTCCAACCAACTAATTTCCTGTTAAACCTATCAACCAGAGAAATCCAAAAGGAGTCCAGAGGTTTGGACCCTAAAGGAAGGCCCAAGTAAGTTGAAGGAAGGGAATTAACACCATAGCCCAGGATGTATGCAATCTTCCTCTGTCTGTGCTCAGGGTTATTGAAAAAATAGAGGGAACTTTTGGCCCTATTAATTTTTTTCCTTGAGCCCTCCTCATAAAGACCAAGATAGCTCTTTAAAGCTCGAGCTTCACCAGCAGTATCACTTACCATAAGCATCGTATCATCCACAAACTACTGGTGTGAACATACCAGATTTTTTGAAGAGGTTTTTAAACCTTTCAAGCTACCTTCCATCACTCTTTTATGCATGAGCCTCCCAAGACTTTCAACCATGAGGGTGAAAAGAATAGGAGAGACATGATCCCTTTGTCTGAATCCTCTTGACACCTTAAAGAAATGGGAAGGAGAGCCATTTATGATCACCAAGGTGCTAGTGGTAGAGATCAATTCCCATATCAAGTGTAGAAATGTTTCAAAAAACCCAAAGGCTTGTAAGACTTTAATTAGGAATTTCCAGTCCACCCTATCATAGGCCTTAGCCATGTCTAGTTTGAGCAAGAAGCCTTGGTTTTTCGAAACTTCAAGGGAGTGGATATTCTCATGAACCATAATAATTGAGTCCTGAATCTATCTGCTCAGAACAAAGCCACTTTGTTGAGGAGATATCAACATAGGAAGAACACCTAACAACCTAGAAGTTATCACTTTAGAAATGATCTTGTAAAAAGAGTTGCATAAACTGATAGGACAGAAAGAATCAAAAGAGTTAGCACCAGGGAATTTAGGTATGAGAACAATGAAGGTAGCATTAAGCTCTTTCAGTAGTTTCCTAGCTCCAAAAAACTCTTTAACAAGATTAGTAACATCATCAACAACAATTTCCCAGAACACTTGGAAAAAGAACATGGGGAAACCATCTAGGCCAGGGGCCTTATTTCCTTCAAAAGAAAAAACCATCTTCCTAACCTCATCCTGTGAAGGGATTGGCGTCAAGAGCTTATTTTGATGATCATCCAAGACATTAGGAATGGCCTCAGTAAGAGTCTTCTGAGTATCCACATTCAATTCTTCTCCTAAAGAAAGAAGGTTAGCAAAGAACTGAATGGCTTCACTTCTAATCTCTTCCTCCCTCTCAATTTTGACCCCATCTTTCATTATATAGGAAATTCGATTAGAGGCCCTATGTTTCATGGTAGTTAAGTATAAAAACCTGGTGTTCTTGTCCCCAACATCAAGCCAGGCACATCTAGATCTCTGTTTCCAATAATCCTCTTCTTTAGAGATAATATTATGATATTTAGAGAGGATTTCATTTTCCTTTATAAGGAGATCTCCCACATAACCATCCCTCTTGATACAATCTTGAATATCCATGAAATCCTATTGGATAGTAGCTTTAGACTCAAAAATATCCCTAAAGACTTCCTTGTTCCAAGTCCTGATCTTAGATTTGACTTCGCCAAGCTTCTTAGCCACTCTAAACATGGCAGTACCACTAACATTTATGTTGCACCAATTTTTAATGCAATTAAATATTTTAGGATGAGACAGCCACATTTTCTCAAATCAAAAAGGAAAATTCCTCTTACCTGACACATACTTAGCCATAAAACTTATTGGGAAATGATTCGAGCCAATTCTGGAGAGAGCATTTAACGAACAATAGTAGTCCTTCAGCCAGTTATATGAAATTAAAGCCCTGTCAAGCCTTACTTGAATGAGATCGTTCCCAGCTCTCCTATTAGACTAGGTGTAGGTAGCCCCCTTGAGGTCCACATCATGCAAACATTGAGAATTGATAAAATTCATCAAATCCAACTTACTATCCAACTGAATTTGAGATCCACCAAATTTTGTAGACCCTAGCAAGGGTGTATTAAAGTCCCCCATGATGATCCAATTCTCATTTGGAAAATAGGACCTAAACAACTCAATTTTTTTCCAAAAATTCCTTCTAGCAGTCTTACTAATGGGCACATAGATATTAGACAAGATCCAACTGAAGTCATCTCTGATATGCTTAAATCTGGTGGCCACATGATTAGCATCTGCCAAAATCAGAGTTCCTTGAATATAGTCTTGATTCCAAAAAGTCACCAAGCCCCCAGAGGCACCATCCAAACTACAGCCCTGCACACCACCATTCTTAAAAATATTAATCTTCTCCACATGATCTTTGGACATTTTGGACTCCTAAATAATAAGAATGTCTGGCTTATGGTGTCTAGCAAAATTGTGCAAAATTTCCTATTTATGGGAACTGTTTAGTCCCTGAATATTCTATGACATAACTTTCATTTTTTAGATGGAGTTCTGCATAGATCCAGGATGGTTTTTTGAGTTCCATCCATAATTTTTTGAATACACTCCTGATCTCTATGCCATTTAGTTGATTTTCTGCCTAAACCTTTCAAAATTCCTACATCCGCTTTAGCCCTATTTCTTGTAGAAACCCCCACTGTATTGTTCCCCTTTTTACTCTTCTTCTTCTCAACTTTGGTGTATAGGTTTTCTTCTTCTAGATCTAGATCCTCTAGATCCATAAACTCTTGGCCATCCATAAAGTCATCTATTGCAACAACTCTATTTAATAGGGGGTTGCTAACTTCATTGCCCCCTTGGGAGATCTGAATGAATTCCCAAATGTAGATTTCACCATCTCCGGAGAGCTTTGTATGTCAACGTGACTAGGAGAGTTAGACTCCCCAGAGCTCTCATAAACCTTTGCCCCCCTTTCCATGCTCTGGTGTGAGTGGGAAGTTTCCTCTAGACTATCAGTTACTCAATTTGGGATAACGTTTAAGATCTCATTATGCTTTTCATCAATCCTTCCTTCTGCTCTTTCATCCTCCTCTTGGTAATCCTTGGTTCTCAAGTCTACCTCTGCTCTATTAGGTCCTTTAAACTCGCTTTCAAGATTTGCAATATTATTAGATCCTTTGCAAGAATCCTCATCTTTCCTTTTTTCTGGACTTGGGTTACGCTCTCCACTAACCTTCTGGCCTTCCTTAAATAAATAAACACTTTTCTCCTCCTCCTGAGGCTTCTCCACTGATTTAACCTTCGACATCTAAGTCTCCTTAGGAACCATCTTCTCATTGGGTTTAGGCTTATTATTGAGACATTTCTTTGCCCAATGCCCAACTTTTTTACAAGTAAAACACACAAAGGGTAGAATCTCAAACTCTACATTTTGAGTCCATTTTCCAAGTTTTGATAATATATCAATCGACGAGGGGAGATCTGACGATTGGGTAACCCCCACACATATTCTAGCGAAAACCAACCTCTTTCTGGATGAAGTCATAGCATCAATGGATAGAAGTTCCGCAAAGGAGCTGGTGATCCTTCTGAACACATCCTCATAACAAAACTCCAGTGATAACCCAGGTAAGCGCACCCAGACAGACACTGCGTCAAAGGTAGCATTCGAGAAATTCATTTTTGGGGACCACTTCCTAATAGCCAGAGATGACTTGCCAATAACCCAAGGGCCACCACACAAAATTGCAAGTTTATCTTCTTTGCAAGAAAAAGAAAAAGAGAAGGAACCTTTAGGTAGGGCTGCAACCTCTACTTGTCCTTTAACTCTCCATCTCTTCTTCACAAAGTCCCTGACTACCTCAATATTTGGTCATGGACTCATAAACTTGCCAACTAGTGATGACTCTATTAGAGATACGTTATGGTCTATTACAAGATCAGGAATCAAAATAGCAAACTTCCCACTCTCCAGGGATGAGATATTACTAATCAGGGGAAAAATGGATTTTCCAACCGGCTTGGTTCCAAAAAGTGAAACCCACTTCTTCTTAGGATCCTCCCGTGAATGATCCCTCAGAGTTTTGTCCTCAGCCTGGTTTCTAAGGCACCTGGACCCTCAAGCCCCATCCTTTGAAGAAGATTTTGGGGGAACACTTACCTTCAGATGTGACCTTGCCACCTGGATCCCCGCCTTTCTCTAGGCCCCAGTCCTTAGACACTGCTCCCTCCTTTTCCTCATTTGCATTCTTCCCTATCGCGTCCCCCAGTCTAGAACTGGCATCTTTCGAACCAACCACCCATTGCCGCCCAAGAAATTCAAAATCCTATCTCATAGTTTTTTGTAGTTATAAAATCCTTTATCTACCATTCATAGCTTCTTTCAATTGATTTTTAGCCCTACTCAGGAAAAACATTAGGGTTGCTTCCTACCATTATACATGCTTTCATAAACACACCATATTATATTTTATTATTTCATATTATTCTATCGTTATACTTTTACATGATTATTGAGCTCTATGGTTTACATCCTCTTAAATATATTTTTACTACTTTCATCCCAATTAATAGTATTCTTTGCATGTAACTAGTTGAAGGGGCATACAAGTTCACTAACATCCCTTTTTGGGTATGATTATAGTGACAACTTTATGATCTTATGCCATTTTTAGATGGTGGAATATTACATTTTCTACCCCAAAGTACTACTTATTGATGTTGCTACCCTATATAGTATCCTTGTTCAACCATGAGTAAAATATTTTTCAACCTTTTCTTTTTCTATTTGTTTCAAATAACATATTATTATTTTAAATTCCTAGATGATGGTACTCATCAATTTTTTCTATTTTTGTAGGTTTACAAGAGAAAAAAACTCATTGCAAAGAAGCATGTACCAAAGTGACATCCATATCCTTATCTGTATCATTTTTATGAGTGTTTGGATAAAATAACTTTTAGAATGAATTTTATGATGACTAGTTGATTCTACTTTGACATGCATTCTCATACAAGTTTAGATGGAAGTCAAAGCGGTCACATAATGGTGGAAATTTCATAGATTTTACATTTTCTCTTTATTTTGGGATCATTTTATCTCAGCTATCCTTTACATAATGATGAGTGTACAAGTGGTAATTTTTGTTGAAAATTGGAAAATAACCTAACCCTCACCTAGTTCCAATTGCATTCAATATCACGGGTTGATCCCAATCCTCAATTTATCCATCCACTCCCTATGTTCAAATCCATAATTTATGAGATAAATAGGCCAATTCCATGATTTATACATGAGTTCACCAAACTTTTCAAAATTTCATTCAATTTTCAAGTTGATCTAACTATTTAAACTAGTTCATTATGTGCCAACTTTAAGTGTGAAACATTTCGCATGCCACCTTTCCAGGTAAGGATTAACACTACTACATTTTTATACATCAACCTATTTAGAATCCAATATCTAAACATTTTATAACTCGAGTGTTAAGCACAAAGAACACTATTTAAACATCCATATAACATTACCTTCTTACATCAAGATGTCTAGACTTATGTGCATGACTATACTTGAATTAATCTTTGTTCCTAGCTCCTAAATTGATCCATACATGAATTTGACCAAAGGATAATTTTTTCTTATTTTAGAAGAAAGTCCAAATGATGTCTCTAAACATTACCACTCCACAAATACATGCTTTACATACCTAGGTGAACAATATTTAAGCAATAAAACTATCCTAGATAGAATCTAGACCAAAAAATTTAGCTACTTGTATTACTTGTTCAAATTCCTAATTACACATGTCAATTCTACAATTATCAAAATAACTTATAAGAATAAATTATCAATATTTTAGATGATGAATTGTTCATCTAGTTTTTATTTTTTAATTTATTATATTTTCATACGTATAATTATATTTTATTGTATGAATACTTCAATTATTTTTTAACATGTGTTTTCCATTAAAATATTTCTTGGTTAAAAATGTTTTTGAAAAAAATTGTCTATACTTACAGACGCTATCAATCACATTTATACATACAATATACATAGACTGTGTAGTCATTATCATAAACGTGAAAAATACCATGTCTACTAAAATCCTTCGTGCTCATTGCATTGAACATGTGTGGCGATTCGATGTTCGAGCAAACATAGAATCAATGGTATTGTGAAAAACCTAACCTCCAACATTTAGATTCCTGAAACATATTTTTTAGCGTATAATATCAAGATATAATAATGCACTGTTTGGCTCTGTGCAGACATTGTGAATATAGTTTACGATGCAAGGATCTACAAAGTTAACAGACGTCCTTCCCCAGCTCTAACCTTCACAGTGCAGGGCGACAAGATCGTTGATAAGATTGTAAGCACGCAAATTGCAATGACAACTTACATTATTTAATGAATGAGAGTCCTGACATTGTAAGGTGCCTGGCATACTGTCTGTGCAACTGCACTCTCAAAACTCTTTATCCACCTGTTTTTGATCTAAACCTAATTTATAGTTAACCGTGGAGTGTGCGTACAAAGTATTCTTGTCGTCTTTGTAATTAAGAACATTGCAGTTTGCCGTCTTATCTTTCCTCCGTGGGCTCTGCTGTCAAACGTGCTCTGGGAAATGGGAAGGAAACCCAGTTGTTTCGATCCTCGATTTTAGGACGACTCGCACCATTAAATAAAATTTGCATCGCTTCCAACTCAGTTTGTTGAAGTCTTCACTAGGTATGTTTTTTTTTTAAATGTTTGCTTTGTATTCTGTTCGTTCACTAACCTACTTCTCCTTAGATTTTAGAGAGTTGTGAATTCTTATGTTCAAATGTTGTTGGAAGGTTGGTTAATGAAAAAGAGAACAATTGTTTTTCTTCTGTATTTTAGGCTTTCGAGAGATAGCTTCATCAATATATATTGGATTGTATATGAAAGTAATAGTTTCACCTAGTATAAAGTAAATAAAATATTCAAACAAATTAGACAAGGATTTATATAATTTTGGGAGCTATTTGTATATTTCTAATTTTAATGTTCGAGTATAAATAGAGTAAATTATAAAAATAAGTTATGCATTTATTGATCATCATTTTTTGAATATGAGTGGGTTGGAAGGGGTTTCCTGTGAATTGACTAGTACCTATGTAAGAAAATATAGAGTCATCACATATAATTGCCATTGTTTTCCGTTGACAATAACATTTCTTGTCATCTAGTGAGACAAGAGGAAACAAACCAATTTTCTCTAACAAAAACTGCAATGCCCATAATAAAATCATGATTTCTTTGTGCAATTTCACACATAATACTAAGTATTTTATCCATTGTTTCATCTTGTTACCTTTTGATTAACACATGTCATAAATTTAGGGAGATCACTATTAGAGTTTCTTTTATATGTGGGAGATTTTTTTATTTGTAAAGGTTTATACTAGCGATGAAATAAGCCATTGTATTGTATACCAAACTTATTCGAAGAAATAAAAACAATTTCATGTTGTCTATCAATTTTTGTTTTGATGCTTGTTTATTGCTATATTATATGAATGGTTTTTTTTAATTTTGTAATCATCTTCTTTGTGTTGTTATATTTCTTTGAGAAGAATAGCAAATAGTTGTACTTCTCTTCATACTCATTTGAAAAGTTGATGTGCTAGTTTGGGTTTGTTTGTATTCGGAAAATATTATAAATCTTTCATAAATGACAATGAGAAACATAGCTTTCATAGATGATTATTAAGTAGGATTATATTGGCTTAAGCCAAATCCACATAAACAAGATATAAGAGATAAAAATAGTTATTTTAGTATTCAAAAAATGAGTGATTGAATGGTATAGGGCTGATGCAAGAAGTTGGACCCACAAAAAGTCCAAAAAGTGGAAATTTTTTTCCTATGTTATAGAATTTGTCACACTTGAACTGAAAAATTTGAAGCACTTACATATTGAATCTTAAAAAAAATCAGTAATATGAAATTTAGTATTTTGAATCTAGTTTCCCAATATGAAATTTATTCTAACATCTAGATGGTACAAATTAATTTTTAATAGGCATGTATAAATACTACTTTTTAAAAGTCACATTTTTTTACAATACTATGCACGTGTATAGACACCATAATTTGACTTAAATAAAATTGTTTTTCTAATTCCTTTTGGGGAAAGGTATGTAACAACATGAAGATTGATGAAGATATATTTTTTTCTTTTTTGATTTTTTATTAGCCCTAATTGTTGTTTTTTAAAAATCAACATGCATGGGTAGCATAATTTGGCCTAAACTAATCATTTTTTGAATTATTTTTCATTATGTAGATAATTATCTGAAGATTGATGTCATATAATTATTTTTACATAAAATTTAATAGATTAAAATTTATTAAAATTTTAAAAAGCCAAATATTTCAAGTTTATGGACTAGTTTACTTAGAAATTAATTAAAAATAGGAAAACTATTCAAATCTTTATATATATATATATATATATGAAAACTAAACATCATGATCTATAATGGGTTTTAATTTCATAAATTAATTCTAAAAGAAATCCATCAACTATATTATCGAAGTTAGAAATTTCTCTTGGATTTGTCCTAGATTTTTAGTTGCAGGTCAAAGGCTAAGGGTTGGGTTGCCAAACCTTTCCTAAGCCTAAAAACCAAGCAAAAAGTGGCTTGGAATTTAAATTTTTTTAGCAAAGGTACGAGCTTTAAAATGGGTACTTGTTCTATTTTCAAAATGGGTACCCATTTTAAAATGGATATTCGTTCTATTTCTATAATGAGTACTTGTTTAGGAACAAGATCCTAATCTAATGCTCAAGTTCTTGTTCCTTCAACATTTTTTTGGCTACAACTTCCCCTCTTCATGGACCCAACTTCTTGCACTTACCCTATAATTACTCCTCCAACATTAATATTTTGTAGGCCCTCTTGTAGGTAAATTTCTCTTTGTCTTATGCAGTATGGAGGACTTCCATATTCTTTATGCGCTTTGGTCATGCCCACAAAAGCATATGAAAATCACGGCAAAACCTATCCTGGGAATTGGACATTCCAGCAGGCGACTAATATCTCTTCATGGTCGTTCATTTACTTGTCAAACCAGAGAATGTATACTTGAAATGGAGCAGCACAATATATGCACTAAGAACTAGTTTCAGTCACAACTTAATGGAAATAAATACTTGGAAAGAATTCTACCTACGCTACAGGAAGTTAATGCAGAGTTCTCTTAGCTCAACCATAATCTAACCAAAGCAGAAATCATAACAGCTACGATTGAGAAACAAACTATGAATTGGCCTTATGCTACAAGAACAGACACAGGGATGGATTCCCGATGCTGCAGGAACAATATACGACTGAGTTTGCACAAAAACTTCAAAGATGAAATCTAACTTATGATCAATAGAAAAAGAACGACTAACTAACTAACTACAAATACTTACTAAGTGGGCCCCCTTAGCAAGCATTAACTAATTACGCAAGTACTGAACTCAGAACTTCATCAAATTTTATTCATAAACTCGAATTGGTATACATTGTTCTGTTCATATGAAAACTAACAACAAACTCTATCTCTTGTCATACAGACTCTGTTTTTATTATCATACTAACTTTTACATGGTATCCTTTCTATCCCACTATACTTGCTCACTTGCGCAAGAGGAACACTTATTTAAATCAGGAAAACAACTAACTAACTAACCCTAACAAAGAAAGACGTGGATGTAAAATGTATCCTGAAATCGAGGAACAGACTTCATAAATGAGCTTATCCGTTCAACCCGATCCAGAGAGAATCTAGCACTCCACTTTTTCTAGATTAACTAATATTTAAAATCCATCCCAATAGTTTCGGTTAAAGAGTCTTTGCCAGAGCTTCCTCGAAGTCATGCAGGAAATGGACTTTACTGCAAGGCCGAGATCAGTTGCGCTTGACTCGATTATACTTTCTTCAACAACCTACAAAACACAAGGTAACAGATGCAAAAGAAAAGGCGCATGGTACATACACAATATCCATTCATTAATCAAATATTTAAATCTATTTCATCATTCAAAAACTACATGCGTTATACCAGTCATTTGGGGAGTCAAACAGGGTAATAAATATAGACATGTCAACATGATAGGCTACAGGAACATGAAAGTGTATTGCTATAGGATATCCCCCAATAAAAGGTTTCAAAAGAGTTAATCAACCATGAACAACAAAAGTGAAGGTATTAAAAGGACACCATGATATCCAAATTATGAGCATATTTTGGGCTCATCATTTGCCCCCTACTTAACCCAATGCTGGTCCTCCAGCATTAAAATTTCTGGTGGTCTCTCTGAAATTAGTGGTTGAAGCATGACCCTGAAATGGAGTTCCAAATTTGTAATAAAAACCTCTGAAACTCTGCCACCTTTCATACCTATGAGCTTTTGTATCTTCATTAATATTTGTAGCTTGGTAAGGATAAAGGGGCCACATTAGCACAGGAAGTCTAAATGTCAATGGCAACCACAATTCAAATCTCTTTTGAAGGCCCAATTGTATGTATCTACTTGATCGTTTGAGAGCTGCCGTAAAATTTAGGGGACTGTGAGGCTCAGACCTTCTTAACCCAACAGTTAATCTCTCCCACCTCTTCTCAATTCTGGAGTATGACAACTTCCAAAATGAGTATGTTTGTTCCTGAAACTCATCATATACCTATTTTCTGAGATCAAATATTTTCATCCTGACTGTATTATTATTAAAACCATATGCCACAGTAAGCCAGGTTTTCAACATTTTATGGGGGTCTGAACTCTCAGGGCGCAATGGAACAGGCTCATTCCTTTTGGCTTCTTCATATGCTTCCCATTGCCTACCATAATTTGCTTCGTTTGCTGCCCAAGACATAAGTGATCTCAAATGGATATCGCCAATGTACAGAAGGGGATTCCACTCTATTTCAAATGGAATTATAAAGCCATGTAAATAAAATTCGCACAAAGAATTCTTTAGCCAATTAGGAGCTACCTGGTATGCATCGTAGAATTCTTTAGTAGTGTGAATAATAGGATATTGATTTCTGGAAATTCTCATTAACCGGAACCACAAAAATTGTTCTTTGAGACATAAAGCATAAACTCTAGGTGGTGGTTTGCATTCCATAATCTGACCAGTTACCTTCAGTATTTCATCCATTTTCTCCTTTAACTCCTAAATTTCCTGTTTCTCCCTTTCAACTTTCCTTTTCAGTTTCTTCTTTTCTTCTTCCCAAAGAATTTGTTGCATTTTAGTCTGGGCTAGGTGGTGGAAAGTCAGGGTTTGCAATGTGACTGGTCTCCATGTGTTTCTAACATATTCCAGGAATTTAATCAAAAACGTCTTTTTGTAGACAACAATGGCTTGACAAGTTATTGGGGGAAATGAAGCTTCATTGGCCACTTCCAATTGTTCAGTCTATTCCTCCTCTTACTGTAGGATGAATTCTTGTTGTTGCCGTGGAGAAGATTGTGCTTCCTCCGAGATCTGCATAGCCGCAGCAGCCAAGTCATCGAGACTTGGTACCCCCTTTCATTATGCTCAACTTCCCTTGTCTCAATTTGTTCTTCTTCAGGAATAACAAATGGACTCTGTGCAACACTCTCAGACACATTCTGAGAAACATCATATTCAAACTCTACAGATTCTTCTGAAATTATAATAACCTCAGGTTGAGGTGAAGCAGGGGAGGCTTTACATTGTTTCCTTGTGGAAACTCTTCTTGGCAATGTTGCGGTTGCCGGTGGTGCTCTCATAGCCTTCCTCTTTCTGAACTGCCTAGGGGGTTATGCCTTATCAGAGGATGATGGTGAACTGGTGATGGCAACAGGTGTTGCTGTAGGAGAAGATGTTGCAGGAGAAGAGCATTGCCTTTTCTGAGAATGAGGGTCAGATTCTGGGGTTTGTTCCGCCCCAGATGAATCTTCTACCTTTGTTTTTCCTTTTTCTCTCCTACTAGAAGACCTAGTTTGCACCCAGGCAGAGGACTCTGGTGTGAGAGCTGCAGGAGTAGATGACCCTTGCCCTATTCTCCTATTGGTAGACGCTATTTTCGCTTTCTTTTTCTGAGGCCGTGGGGTAAGTGCCCTAGTGGGTTCTGCAAGTTGCAGGCTCTTTTGGGCAACAAATTCTTGCCAGGAAAGAGGTGATACATCTCTCAAAGAGCGTTCAATCAACAATTTTATAAGGCCATGGTCAGCAATAAAATTATCCTTCTCCTGTTGGGTTCTGTGGGTACATTGTTCTAGAAATTTTAACAAAAAGTTCATAACATTTACAGCTAACCCATGCCTCATATGACTCAACAATTTGAAATGGTAAGAATGCAGGTAAGAGAAACGACCTTTACATGTGAAATACCTACTTATGAAAGCAACATATTTTGGATATGGAGGAGGCAACAACACTCACTTGCATCCCTGCTTAGAAAATTCCAAAGGTCCATCAGTGGGTATTGTAAATTCTGCCCTTGCAGAGACAACATCCGAAGAAAAATTCTCTCCAATGGCTGGAAACCCGGTTACCTCTGCAATTCTTTCTTCAGTTACAACAACTGTTAGACCCCATACTATAGCCTCTCCTTCAGAAAGGGTTCTCAAAAATTCGCCTGCAGCCTCCTCATTGAAAGCATTTAAACTAAAAAAGTAATTCAACCAACCATAGAGGCTGAATGCTTGGACTGTTTGAGGATTTTGCATTAATAACTCATGAGCTACAGGCTCATGTCTTACCATTTGACCACCCATATTCATAGTTTTTCCTTAGCTGAACTCAACTCTTTCTAAAAATCCAAAAATTTCCCTTTCTGTTCTGGTTCTTTCTGTCCCGCCGTCACTTTTCCTTTCTTTTTTTTTCAAAAATGAACTACTTGAACAAGCAGTTTTAATTGATTTATAATGAAAAACATGCGATCATATTTGGAAAGTACCAGAAAATAATAAAGAAAGATTATCTGAGCAGTTGTGACAGCGGTGAAATGACAGGTTTAAAAGTGGACTATCCTACCCCCTGCTTAAAGTATGACATGTGTCCACACATGTACTAAAGAATAGGCGGAGATCGGGTAATAATGACTGATACTGACATAGTAGTAAATGAATAAAATGAAATAAATCAATAATGCGATAACAAAAGATATTGCGTACCTTCATTAAATGCTTATACATGTTGAGAAAGATGACGACTTTGGCATGAGATGACAGTTGGGAATGAGATCATAATTAAGGGTGATACAGATGAATGAGGTTGATGGGTGACATGGGAAGACGAGATGAATGAATGGAATGGATGGATGGGATGGAAGATAAAAAAGTGAAATGTGGCGACAAGTGGGAATGAAAAAAAAGGGTTTCCTTAAAAAAGAAACCTTTATTATGAGCATGCATTTCAAAATTACAGTGAAGATGCAGGAGAAAGGCTAAAGCCTTTGGCTGTAGGAAGATTAGCGGCAGGATCCTGAATGAACTACTGCATGAATTCTTCTTTTGAGACTAGTTTATGGTACAACCAGAGGCGGTGTCCATTAACTAACAACTTGAATCTAACAGGATCAATTGTAAACAATTGAACTGTACCATTAGTAAATACATTCTCAATTTCATACAGGCCCAACCATCTGGTTTGTAATTTGCCTCGACTATCCTTATATCGTGAGTCATAAAGCAGAGCCCAATCTCCTACTTTGAATTTCTTGTCCTTAATGTATTTATCATGCCACCTTATTCTCTGATTTTGTATTATCTCAGTGTGCTGCAGGGCATTCTTTTGGAGCTCATCCAAAGCATTGAGCTGCATGATTCTGTCCTTTTGTGCATTTGTTAAATCCATGTCCATCTCTAATGTTGTTCTTAAAGTCTTATGTTCAAATTGTATTGGCATCACAGCTGTTTTACCATACACCATTTCAAAAGGTGTAAATCCTGTAGCAGTCTTCTAGGTAGTACGGTAGACCCATATAGCTTCTGGTAACCTTGTGGCCCAGTCCTTCCTATGCAAATCTATAGTTTTAGTCAAAATTCCCTCTATGTCCCTATTTGTGACCTCAACCTGGCCATTGGCCTGGAGGTGATAAGGAGTTGATTTCCTGTGCCATATATTGTATTCATTGACTAAAGCTGTGATAAGTGTAGAAGTAAATTGTGTTTCTTGATCTATCATTATTTCCCTAGGGACACCAAACCTAGTAAATATTTCTTCATAGAGGAATTCAACCACTTTATTATCCCTAGCATGTTTAATAGGTTTAGCCTCTACCCATTTTGTGACATAATTTGTGCATACAAGGATGTAGGACTTACCATTGGAAGGTGGATCAATTGGTCCTACAAAATCCAGTCCCCATTTGTCGAAGGGTGTAACTACAACTTGTGGAAATAAACTCATCTCATCAGATCAAGTTGGTCTTCCCATCCTTTGGCATTTGTCACATCTCCTGGTATACTTGGCTACATCTCTATGTAGAGTTGGCCAATAGTAGGCAATATTTAAAATTTTTATTGCTGTTCTTTTGGAAGCAAAATACCCACCACATGGCTCATCATGGCTTGCATGTAGTATATCATAAGTGTCCTCTTGTACACATCTCCTCATAACTTGATCTGGCCCTGTACAAAACATGCAATCTGCAATCTAAGAAAAGTTAAAGCTTTTCTCTACCAACAATCTCTTTTCCTTAGGGGAGAAGTGAGGAGGAGTTCTTTATGTGGCCAGATAATTTGCTATATCAGCATACCATGGGTGAATAAACTTGATTGAAAATAGCTGCTCATCAGGAAAGGAGTCTTCAATAAGTGCAGAGTCATCTTGCCTTTGAATTCTAGAAAGAAAATCAACAACCACATTGGCTTTACCTGGCTTGTCCACAATTGTAATGTCAAATTCCTGCATCAACAATAACCATCTTGCCAGTCTCCCGGATATTGATCTTTTGTTCATGAGATACCAGATTGTTGCATGATAGTGTGGACAAAAATGTGATAACCAGTGATGTAATACCTGAATTTATTGAGGGCATAGATGATTGCCAACATTTCTTTTTCTGTAATAGTGTAGTTGAATTCAGCCCCTTACAGATTTTTGCTTATGTAGTAGAGTGCATGTTCTGTTGATCCATCCTTCTACCCTAGCACTGCTCCAATTGCATAATCTGATGCATCAGTATGAATATGAAATGGAAGTGACCAATCAGGTCCTTTCAGAAAAGGTGCCTGTGTAAGGGCAACTTTCAAGTCAAGAAATATTTTTTCACATTCCTCTGTCCAAGAAAAATTTGCATCTTTCTTCAGCAGACTGTATAAGGGGCTTGCTATTTGGTTGAAGTCCTTGATGAATCTTCTATAGTATCTAGCATAGCCTAGAAAGCTCCGTACCTTTTTCTACTTAGCAGGAGAGGGTAGCTTAGAGATGACCTCAATCTTAGCAGGATCAACCTGAATTCTTGCAGCAGAAATATAGTGACCAAGGACTATGCCCTCCTGCATCATTATGAAGCACTTTTGACTATTCAACGATAGGTTGTGATCTTCACATCTCTGTAGTATTTTCTCCAAGTTGGTTTGAGCTTCCTCAAATGTCGTACCATAAATAGTAAAGTCATCCCTATATATTTGCATGCAATCATATGAGATGTCTGAGAAGATACTTATGACTGCCCTCTGGAAAGTTGCAGAAGCATTACAGAGACCAAAAGGAAAAACTGAGTAGGCAAAGGTTCCCCAAGGGAATGTAAAAGGAGTTTTTTCTTGATCCTCAGGAGCAATCTTGATTTGATTGTACCCACTAAAGCCATCTAAGAATGAGAAGTACTTTTTCCTAGCTAAATTATCTAGAACTTGATCAATGAATGGAAGAGGAAAGTAATATTTCTTTGTTGCCAAGTTGAGCTCTTTGTAATCTACACATACCCTCCATTTTCCTCCTTTCTTAGAAACAATGACCAATGGGGAAACCCACTGACTATCAGAGATTGGGTAGATAAAGCCAGCTATTAACATTTTCTGCAATTTTTTTTTAATAATTTCTCTCAAAACTGGATTGATTCCTCTTTGAGGCTGCCTGATAGGTCTGAACTCACTGTTAATGTATATGCGATGTGTACAGAGTTTTGGGTCTAAACCCATCATGTCACCATATTCCCAAGTAAAAGCTAACTTATGACTGGTAAGCATTTTGATCATAGATTCTTGTTGCTCACTGGTGAGGTTTTTATTAATGCTCAAGGTTTTTCCTGTAGCTACCTCAACTTGGGAGGTTAAGTCTATCATAGATACTTTAGATAGAAATGGCATGTCTACCTCATGGGGTAGTAAGGTGTGTAAGCAATCAGTTGCTGCAGGATAATGAGCTGATGTACACGGAAGAAGAATAGTCTGAAAGGAACATGGATTTTTTTCACAATGAAAGTATTCAGTACCATAGTTATTCAATAGGATATTGGATAATATATCTTATTATTCTTCTTGTTCAATGAAAGGCTCTTTGGTAATCATCATTAAATTGGCCACGGAGTTCACTTCCTCCTCTTCTCCCAAATCTAGCCAAACAACATCTCCAGACTCAAGTTGGGGCAGGGCTGGAGAATAGAGGGTAAGCTTCTTTGTGCTATATCCATCAGATATTGTCATATCACCCGGCCTACAACCAATGCAAGCATCAGCAGTAGCCAAACAAGGCCTTCCTAGTATGACTGGGTATCCCCCCAATGATGTCTTTGGAGATAATACAATAAAATCAGCAGGGTACTCCCAGGAATCCAAGGTGACTACCAGGTCTTCAACTACCCCATTAGGTTTGACAGTTGAGCTATCAGTAAGTTGTAATATTGTAGGTGTAGTCCTTAGGTTTGAAATATTAAGTTTTACAACTAGGTCCTTTTGTCATGACATTGATAGCTGCACCAAGATCTACTAAAACATTATTAATTTGCAACCCATTAACATTTATCTCCACAACAGGACTTCCTAGATCTAGATATTTTGGGATGCTAATCTTCCCTAGCATTAAGTTAGAGAGTTGGCCTATTACATGGACAGTTTGAGGGTCTTTCTTTTTCCTCTTCGGTTTCTTCAAACATGCTTCCTTGATGGCCTTGCCATAGATAGGTACTTCTTTGATTGCTTGGAACAAGAGAATTTTCACACATATATGCTTTAGCTGGTCAAGGATGTCAAAGGTAGGTTCTTCTTGTTTTTTCACATTTTCACCTTCTAACCTTTGTGGGAAAGGAGGGGACACTTTATCAGATGGCTTAGGTAATGATGGAATCTGAACTGGCTGATTTGGTTGGGCTTGGTCATTGATATCTTTTTCTTGGTCGGTCTCCTCAGATGGTAATTATGAGATTATGGGAGGAGATGGTGTGGGCAACACGGTTCCTGAACGTAAATTAATATTATTTAGGTTAAGAGCATAGGAAGGCTGATGATTAAGATCAGCAAAATAAACTTGCTACTACTGCTGCTGCTGTGGTTGCTGGTTATTTGGATTAGGTGCTGCCTAAGCAGGTAGTTGGGTTGATTTTGGATTCTGACCTTGATTAGCTGCAGGAGGTGGCATAATGGATTGCTGCTGCGGTTACTGTAGGAAACCAGTGGGTGGATTTGACCATTGCTGGCCTCCTCTCCATTGGTTAGGCTGCTGCCAATTCCCTTGTGGAGGCTGCCACCGATTTTGCTGTGTTGATTGCCAATTCCCTTGTGAGGATTGCCAATAGTTTTGCTGGGCATTTGGCCAAGGGTTATTCCACTGAGTTTGGGAGTATGGCCCATAGTTTGGAGGGTACTGGTTTTTCCATTGACTATTATATGAACCAAAATTTTGCAAAGGATCCTGAGGCATACCTTGTCTTGGGGCCCATGGCCTCCTTTGTGCAACAAAGAAGACTTGGTCATCATCACCTTCTATCATCTTAAAATCAGTAGGTAACTATTTAGCCTCCATGTTGGCCACCATTTTGCATTTGCAGTCACGTTTCTTCTATCTACAATGCGGACAAAACTCAGCTAGGATTGCTTCAGCTTCCTCATGTTTTTTCCGAGCTTGCATAGTGTCCAACTATGTAGCCATGTTGTTTATGATATCCTGTTTGAACTATGACAAAAAATTTGTGATCTCCATCCGAGAAACTCCATTAGTGGAGGACTTTCCCATTGTGGCTTGATGACCTCTACCTTTCTTAACAATTGCTCGAGAGTAGTTAAGACATATTTTCTTGATATCATCCCAAGGTAGTTGGGTTATATCACCTCCTCCCATCAGGTCTAGGGCGTCTATACAGGTATCACTGATTCCCCTTAGAAAAAGTATTTTCTGAGAGTCTTCGTTGAGAGTATGGTTTGAATTATTTTTCAGGGAAAACAAGAATCTTGAGATATAGTCTTCCAGGCTTTCATCCTCCTTTTGTTGAATTCTGAATATATCGTCTCCCTTACTACCACTCTTACAATATTCTTTATATTTCTCAAGGAATTTGGTTTGCATGGCTGCCCAACTATCAACAACACCTCTTCCCAAACTCATGAACCATCTAAGGGCTCTTTCCTTCAAGGTGGAAGGAAACAACTTCAGCTTGTGAGCATCTGAAGTGTAATCATAGCTGTGACAGAGGATATCAAACTCAAATAGGAAAGTTTTAGGGTCCTTCGTAACTAGGCCATAGAACTTGGGAAGTAATGAAGAAGGAATATTTTTAAGGTTATCAGTATCTTGTTGAGCAACAATGGGAAACTCAAAAGCAGGAGGTGGATTAGGTGGATTTTGTGCCATATTTACTTGCTCTATTATCAGAGCAAATGGATTTTCCTCAGGTTCTTTGTCAGCTGGGTCAAATGGAAATTCAACAAATAGGTTTTCAGGGAGGAACCTTCCCAGTGCGTCTCTTCTTCTATGCATGCAATAGAATGAATATGATTTGAAAGATTTTGAAAATTCTTGATTAACAACTAAACTAATGCTAAAAATGACTTCTGACAGGTTCTTACCTTGACACCATCCCTGACAACGGCGCCAAAAATGGTCGCACCCGCAAAAGGATATGAAAATCATGACAAAACCTATCCTGGGAATTGGACATTCCAGTAGGCAACTAATATCTCTTCATGGTCATTCATTTACTTGTCAAACAGCGAACGTATACTTGAAATGGAGCAATACAATATATGCACTAAGAAGTAGTTTCAGTCACAACTTAATGGAAATAAATACTTGGAAAGAATTCTACCTATGCTATAGGAAGGTAATGCAAAGTTCTCTTAGCTCAACCATAATCTAACCAAAGCAGAAATCATAACAGCTACGATTGAGAAACATACTATGAACTGGCCTTATGCTGCAGGAACAGACACAGGGATGGATTCCCGATGTTGCAGGACAATATAAGACTGAGTTTGCATAGAAACTTCAAAGATGAAATCTAACTTATGATCAACAGAAAATGAACGGCTAACTAACTAACTACAAATACTTACTAAGTGGGCCCCCTTAGCAAGCATCAACTAATTACGCAAGTAATGAACTCATAACTTCATCAAATTTTATTCATAAACTCAGATTGGTATACATTGTTCTGTTCATATGAAAACTAACAACAAACTCTATCTCTTGTCATACAGACTCTGTTTTTATTATCATACTAACTTTTACATGGTATCCTTTCTATCCCACTATGCTTGCTCACTCGCCTAGGAGGAACACTTATTTAAATCAGGAAAACAACTAACTAACTAACCCTAACAGAGAAAGACGTGGATGTAAAATAAATCTTGAAATCGAGGAACATACTTCATAAATGAGCTTATCTGTTCAACCCGATCCAGAGAGAATCTAGCACTCCACTCTTTCCAGATTAACTGATATTTAAAATCCATCCCAACAATTTCGGTTAAAGAGTCTTCGCTAGAGCTTCCTCGAAGTCGTGCAGGAAATGGACTTTACTACAAGGCTGAGATCAACTGCGCTTGACTCGATCATAATTTCTTCAACAACCTATGAAACACAAGGTAACAGATGCGAAAGAAAAGGTGCATGGCAAATACACAATATCCATTCATTAATCACATATTTAAATCTATTTCATCATTCAAAAACTACATGCGTTATACTGGTCATTTGGGGAGTCAAACAGGGTAATAAATATAGACATGTCAACATGATAGGCTGCAGGAACATGAAAGTGTATTGCTACAGGATATCCCCCAATAAAAGGTTTCAAAAGAGTTAATCAACCATGAACAACAAAAGTGAAGGTATTAAAAGTACACCATGATATCCAAATTATGAGCATATTTTGGGCTCATCACGCTCTTCCTTTAAATAATTATTTTCTCCTATTTAATCCTTCCCAAATAGAAATACAACAATAGTATCTTTAGTAGGCATCCCAACATTCTTTCTTGGGGTTTATTTACCTTATGTGATTTTCCACATCATCCCTTCATGTCTTAAATTATTAATCATATTGTGCCATTTTAATGTACGATGGGAATTAGGGTAAGAAGAAGAAGAGGTTGATACCTCACACCAATCCACTCATGTTGATATTATTTTATCATTTTTTAATATTTTTAGCCCTTTTGAAGGACCAACACAAGTTTGTAGGGGAGATAATATCGCTTTTTATTAAATATAATGGTACAACATCCCATCTTTTTTAATATCATATGAAGACATTCTTAAATTTATCTCTTATAGTTTCTTGAAGTGCTACAAAGATAATCTTAAATTTATTCACATTTTTTCACACATTATCCACTAATAAATTAATTTAATATTAATCTACATCTCATGTGCATCAATAATTCAATTAATAAACTAGTAAATTATTAAATTCTACCTAACATAGTTGACTACCTAGTTTAGTTAGTTCACTTAGACTCAATCCTAGTCTAAATATTCAATAAAATTCACTTCATTCATTCATCCAATTAGTTAACCATTCCATGCAAATAGTCAACCACTCAAAATTATGGCATGCACATAGTTAACTCAGGTCCTTGTAGGAAATTAACTTACCAATTAGATTTGTTAACTCCCTAGTCAACTTAAGTTGAAAAATAATAATTATTTTCATTATTTAAAATAATGTGCAACTTTGCCATGCTTTTCATATCTATTCTACAGTCACCCAAATCATGGATAAGATTTGAGACTCTAGATTGAGTCCATGCCATTCATCTTATTCTCTTGCAATTCTATAAATAAAACATGTTTCTCAACATTTTAAAAGCATTGAATTTTATACCCAAATTTTATCAGTTTGATATCCAAAGAATAGTAAATTGAGCACCCACATTCTAGAATGATTAGACCTTCATATTGTACTCGATGTAAGGTTTCAATTTCATTTGAGTATTTGATTGATTGAATTTAACATTATTTTATTTATATTATCTAACATGCATACTTCTTTGTGAACCTAATTTGAATGAAAACATATAATGTTTGTACTTGTAAGTTTTTGAGAGTTTGATCTTGTTAGTGTGTGCTTTTCTAAAGGCGGTACTATGGATCAAATTGAATAGGAACCTCATATCACAAAATTAACATCATGTTCATATTTGGGGAGGTTGAGAGATGACTCTTGACATATAATTTTCTATAATTTTCTAATTATAAAATATGGGAAAAAATTCAGTATACCCTAGCTCACATAGTATGGAATTTCATAGATTCCTTATGAGATCTATATCATCATATGGATATACCATATTTCCTAGGGTTTTTAATGCATGGCCATTTTCTAGTTTGTAAGCTGCATATGAGATATATACACTATTTTTATGAGTATATGTTTTATCTTAAATACGTAGAATTTATTGAACATATACTTAGTCATAGTGGATGCACAAGCCTATGATATATACATATAAGGATCTATAAATATATATACATAGAAATAACACATGTGACATATATATATATATATCACATATAATTTACACATTCACTCAACAATCTTTGAGTTTAGAGATGCTAGTAGGTTGGTTCAAATCTTTTCATTATGGATCAAGCCATATTTCTAGATTCAACCTCTAGCATTAGTTAAAATTCCGTGAAATTCATGCTTTGTTTGCAATTTTCAAATGCTCATAACTTTGGTATATGAACTCGAATTTTAGTGATTTCTAACAAAAATATATCAAAAAATCATAAGGAATATATTGGTGTAGTTTTATTTTAATGATTTATTTCTTATCTTATTTTTTGGGATATTCAATCGAATGCAACATATTTTTTGGCCAAAAAATATTCTAAAAACTATTAGGTTAAGGTTTAATAGGGCATTCTAGTAAAGACTATTTTTAGACATATTTAATATCTATTTTTTATGGTTGATTTTTTTTCTTAAAATTACAAAATCGAGTTAAAAAATATGTTGAACACATTAGAATACTAATAGGGGGTGAATCAGTATTCTTACAAATTCAATCTCAATTTATTGTTGCTTAAGTTAACTTATATCAATTAAGCATTCATCCACTTAATGAAAATAAGAAAGTGTTGGAAAAATGCTTGATTAATTATTCGATGTAATGCAAAGCCTTTATACAAAGGAGAAAGAGAGCAGTTGCATAAAATAGTTTAACTGAAATAGGTAAACTGTAATACCTGCTAACAATGAATCGTTAATAATCTCGTTAACAATGTAATACAATATTATGCTAACATTCCATCCCTTATTATATTGTTCCTATAATTGTATCCCTGAAAGCTCTAATTCACCTTTTAAGGGACCCCCCTTAAGGTTTGTAATGGCATGAATTTGCACCACTTGTGAATTCCCCATTTACACCCCTTACCTTAGAAAAATCAAACCCAATGATGCTATTCCATGTCCTCCATCGGCTCTCCATCCATTTGGAAGTTTTATGTAGTTGATGGGGGGATTTTTGTTAGGGACATGAGTGCAATGCATGGATGTCTACGCGATGTGCTACCATCCTAATAGGATTCTCACCTCTGGAATGCATAGAGGCATTACAATTCTCCATGTTGGTGTTGAAGTGTAACATATCTGCTCACTTGACCAACCTTGAATGACTCCTTTGGCCTCCCTTTCATCTTCAAAACACTATCTCATGTTCATCAATTCATCTTCTTCATGGTTTTGGATATTTCACTTGATCTTCTTCACAGTTCTTGAAACTTCACTTGATGTTCTTCACAGTTCTTGAGACTTCACTTGATCTTCATCACAATTCTTCATACCTGAACCCTCAAATTTGAGGATGTTCTATGGACTTCTCTTGTACTCTTAGGATATGTACCATAGAAAAATGGATCATTAGCATTTTCATGGTCTTTAGGTCTTTCTCCTATGATGTTTGACTTGTCTTGCTTTGATTTAATGTTGCAATGTAACTTATGCATTCACATTAGATCCTAAATATTCAAAATATGACATCTTGTGAAGGTGTTGTAACATATTTCTACACTTTTCTAGAATCTTTTCATTATAATTCACCTAAAAATCACCTTTTCATCACTTTTCAAGTCCTATTTTAAGGTGTTGTAAAGTATTGTAACAAGATTTCACACTTTTCTAGGCTTAATTTCACTATTTACACCTTTCTTATGCTTTATTTGACCCCTTTATGCACTCATAAGACTTAATTAAGTGTATTTTTGAATGTAAACAAGAAAAAAAAATGTGACTTAATTCCCGACACACACTTACAAGCTCAAGGTGGGACCCATTCGCCATGGGTGGCGAATGAGTCCCTCCTAGCTCCAAATTCAAAATAATTCAAATTTTCTTTTGGGTTTTTATTTGAAAATACCTTATGTCAGCCTGTGATGATGTATTATTGGGTTATTAGGGCATAAGTGTGAATAAACAAGTGTTTTTCTCCTCATTTTACTTCCCCCATTCATCAATTAGCATTCAAGCACTTATGAAGCATCTTGGAGTAGCCATTGACATATCTTTAGATTTCTTCAACAAGGTGGTGGCGAGTTTAAGACATCTGCATGTTTATTCATCATTCTTTGTTCATTTCATTTCATTTCTTCATTAAGGGTTTGATTACCAAAGTGGGATTTGACCAAGGCAAATCCCTATACTCTAACCCTTAACCATTTTCCCCCTTTTGCATGTGTGTTTGCAGATTTATCAAGAAATGAGGTGTTGAAAGGGGCTCAACAAGTCAATAAAGTGTTTCACGTCAACTAAACCCTATTTCAAGCTTGGAGACAATCTACAGTTTGTTTTCTATAGATTTGACTCTGTCAACCCGACAAGAAGACAAGTGCAAATCAGGAGCTACAAAATTGAACTTTGATTTCACAAAATTTTGGAGGAGGACTAATTCGCCATTAGTGGCAAAAGAGGCCCACCTTAAGGCTGAAAAAGGTGATTTTTTTCAGATTCCAGTTCCTAATATTTCGAAACTTGTTTTAGGAGATTTTACCAATAGGAGGACTAATTCGCCATCAATGGAAAATGAGTCACACTAGTCATCAACAATGATTTTTCTAGATGTGTCACCAAAAAATGTATAGTTGACATTTTTATGCTGACTTGAGTCTTTCTAGTGGACTTTGGCTTGATTTTGCATAGATTTAATGTTGTAATGTGGTCCACACATTCACATTAGGTCTCGGATCCTTGTGAATCATTAATACTTCTAGGATGTCTTGTAAAGGTGTTGTAACCCACTTTCAAACTTTTCAAGGATCTTTTCATTATAATTCACTTAAATAACCTATTTTTATCACTTACCAAGTCTTATTTTAAAGTGTTGTGAAGTGTTGCAACTCACTTTCATGCTTTTCTAGACTTGTCTTCACTAATTCAACCATTTTTCATGTCTAAATGACCCCTTAGTACACTTTTCGACCATTTTTAATTATGTTTTTGAGGATATCCCCATTGGAAAACCTTTAATGCCCCAAAATCCCTGACACCCACTTAATTTTCTTAAGTGGGACTAGGTCACCAATAGGGGCGACTTAATCCTTTTTGGCACAAAACTCAAAATAATTTTAAATTTCTAGTGAGAATTTGTCCTCTAACCCTTGAGGTTGTCCTGTGATGTGTTACTTTCAGGAAATTTTAGTAAAATAAAGTATAAATAAGGGTTTTTCCTCTCATTTTACATCTCCTACACTCTCCTAGTTCACAAGCATTCAAGCATTCATCAAGTCACAAACATTCAAGCAAATCAAGCATTATCAAGTCAATCCATTGGAGCACTTCATTGTGTATCTTCAGATTTTGAACATAAAAGGTGTGGTAAGTTTATGAAATTTGAATGTTATCTATTTATCATTCTCCTTTCATTTCATTTCATTGTTTAGGGTTTGATTACCAAAGTGGGGTTTGACCAAGGCAAACCTCTATTCTCTAACCCACAACCATTTTTCCCCTTTTGCAAGTGTGTTTGCAAAATTTTGTATGTAGATTTGTCCAGCAATAGGTGTTGAAAAGTGGTCAAAAAGTCTACAAATTTAATCAAGTCAACACAACCCTAGTTCAAGCTTTGAGAGGCTTTCTACCCCATTTTCTATAGAATCAAGTGCAGACACCTATCAGAAAAGAAAGTGAAGACCCGAGGCTACAAGATTCTGTCTTGAGATTCCCGAAACCTGTAGGAGGACTAAGTCACCACTAGTCGTAGATTAGTCCCACTTCTAGGCCTGAAAAGTGATCTTTACATTTCAGGATACCCATTTGGCAAATTCCTATTCCAACAAAGTTTCCTGAAACTAGGACTAATTTTGCCAACCTGGTGTAAGTGTCCCAGTTAGTATTTTTAGCCAATTTTTTAGGATTCTAGAATCTCCCAGTATCAAGCTTCAGATTGTAGATGCACCTCTTTCATTTTGTTCTGTTATTTCATCATTTAGTTGCATTTTTAGGCACTTTTTGCATATCACTTTGTGTTTTCCAGCACTTTACATTTTCCAAGTTTTGCATCATTAGATCTTTTCATTTTCATATCAGAGCATTAGAATATCATAATTAGGCATAATACATCTCATTTACATTAACTTTGAGTGTAAACCCTTGCATTTTGGACCCCATCCAATCCCCTTTCTCCTTTTAGGTGAAAAACCCTAGGAGGAGAAAAGTATTGTGAGGGCAACCCAAAATCATCATTTACATTTTGGTGAACCCATCATTTTAACATTATTCCTTTCTGATTTTAAGTTCATCCTAGGTTTCATTTTCATTGCATATTGCATTGGTTAAAGTGCATCCTAGGGTTTTAAAATTGCATTAGTGAAAAACTCAATTAGCTTGCATTTTTGCATCATTTTTGCATTAAAAATCACAAAAACTTTGCATTTACATACTATAGTTGCATTTTTTCTTTTGAAAGATATAGAATTGCATTTATAAATTCGTAAAAAGCACAAAAAAATCATTAGTGGGACTAAATCGCCACCTTGGGTGACTTAATCCTTTTGCATATTTTGCACTATATTTTCTAGTAATTTCTGGGTATTTTATGTACTTCTATTTTTTCTGCTATAGCACTTCTATTTCAATTTATAGAATTATTTCTATTTTGATTTTATTTTTCCTAGATTGCATTGCATTTGCATCCACCCCATCTTTTGTGGTACTTGTATGAGTGTTTGGTGCCCCATTGATGATGTTTTACTGAGACGAAGTTCTAGACTTATGGCTTCCCGTGATAACAATTTTTTTGCAGACCTTGGGATGTCAAGAGCTCCTACTCTCAGTACAAAAAATGGTACATTAGGCATGGATACTACCCCTCACATGACTTCACCTTCCCATCCCATACATGTTGACACACAAGCTAGTTTCATTCAACAAGATAAAGTCATTAGTATTCATGAAGATTTTGCACATTTGCAAGAAGATTTATCCCTTGAAAACATTTCCACCACTGCCATACCTGCAATAGAAAACCTTCATCATTTGATTGAAAGTGATGATGACTTACAAGTTATGAAAAAAATAGATAAAATATACAACAAACATGTTCCTTCCACATCCCAATCAACAAACATTGTTATGAGCCAAGGAGGATCCCAAATCCCTCCTCTTTCAACCATATCATCCATTCCCACCTATACCACTCCTCAAGTTACAACAACCATGCAACAGGTTAGTCATGTGACTCCTTTCACTATTCCACCTATCATTCCTAGTTATTTTATGGTATCGTATGTTCCCTCTTCCACCTTCACCCCTCTTAGTGTTCCTTTCACTTATCCTAACATTACATACAATCCATCACCATTTTCCCTTCCACCTCATACCACTTACACCGATCCCATCATTACGCAACTCTTTAAAACTGTTTCATCCATGCAACAACAAATCTCCACCATTGGCCAAAGTCAAAATGCCCCACCCATGTATCATGTCCATAGTAGCCCATTATCCCTTGAGATCTTATGCACTTAGATGCCACAAGGAATTGAAATGCCTAGGTTTGAGAAGTATGGAGGTAAAGGAGACCCTACTAATCATGTCAATGCTTATACAACCTTGTGCAATGATTTTGTCCTTGATGACAAATTATTAGCGAAAATTTTTCCTAGACCTTAAAAGACACTACATTGGAGTGATTTTCCTACTTACCCAATCATTCAATCCGATCATTTAATGAACTTGTGGATGCCTTTATAAGTCATTTCCAAGTCCATATGACTCCTAAAAATAGAATGGCCAATCTAATGCGATGTAAACAAAAAGCTGATGAAAAAGTTATTGATTTCATTTCACGTTATCAGTCATTGTATGCTCAAATTGATGTCAAGATTGCTGATTCACATCTGCAAAATATGTTTATCAAAAAATTGCATACTCACCTTCAGGATAAGTTAACTATGATGAAATTTCCTTCGTTCTTGCATTTATGCACAACCCTTTGTGACTATCACAACTCAGTTTCTAGTCGCGATTCAAAGTCCACTTCTAATCGAGCTAAGAAGTCTGAGCAAAACACCCAACACAACCAAACTGAGGCTTTTTATAGTTCAATCTGCCTTCCCTGCAACCAATCCAACCTGTTCCAAGTCAAGTGGTAATTGTTAAAGTAGCAGTGCCCTTTACCTATGGGGACTCGAAGAGACAATTTACACCCTTACCGACACTCTCCGTAACATAATGAATTAACTGCTGCAACAACAAATGATAAATTTACCTATAGTTAAACTGCTTGATACCACTAAGCCTTTACCACCTACCTTTAAACCAAATGCTTATTGTCGTTTTCATTTCTAAAATGCACATGACACCGAACAATGTAAGCGTCTCAAACACTTAGTTCAAGACCTCATTGATTTAGGTCGTTTGTCCATTACGAGTGTCAATGATCAAGGCAATAAATCTGTTGCACCCCCTAATTAAAATTTACAAATCTTTACCAATCCCATGCCTAAACACAATGTTACATTTGTCAAGGCTAGTGAACCTTCAAACCCTCATGTGATGAACAGTGATACCAATAATGAACAACCTGATATTCCTCCAATTGTTACCCAAGTTAATCCTATGGATGAACTTGTGGGTACGATAGACATTATCCCTCGTAAGGGCCCAACCAATAAATCTCTTGAGATTAATTTTTCTTCTCATGATATACTTAAAAAGCTTCTCGATGGTCCTCTTTACATAGCCGATTGAATCTATGATAAACCCACAAATGGGATATTATTAGATCTTGTCAATGGCGAGAATGTGATCATGGAAGAATTTTTAGTATTACATGAAATTTATCAAGAAGATTATAATAAACCAACAGCATGGATTAAAACAAATACTGGTTTTGCATGCCCTATGATTGGATCGATCATACTCCCCTTATAGATAGGACCTAAGACTTTGGATGTAACATTTTCTATTATTCCACAAACAGATCAATTTCATTTACAGCTAGTCCATTCTTGGCTTTTCTCGATGAAAGCTGTCCCTTCAGTTATTCACAAATGTTTGAAGTTTCCAGGTAGTTTGAACAAGAATTTATGAAGGAAGACATGATTTTTTTTGCAATTTCCAATGTTCTGCCCTGTTATTTTACATGGTATGGATTTGTATGAAGTTGTACATATCTGAAATTGATTTTTATTGATAGAGGAATGAACTAGCTTTCATTTGCAATTGGTTTGGTGTTTTTTCATTGAGTTTGGAGAAAGTTATGACCATTTTACCATTCGCAGCCCTATGGATTGTTTTCTCTGGAAGTTGTAGGCTGTTGCAGAGAATGGTACAGATTATACAAATCAAATAAAGACCTTAGACCTATTGGAAATGTTATATATGTGAATCTAGTTTCATTTTCACTTGCTTTGATCAATTTTGATTGGGTTTTGATTGATTTATGACAATTTTGGTGAATATTTTAGATTATGAATTGTTCATCTAATTTTTATTTTTTAATTTATTATATTTTCATACTTATAATTATATTTATAATTTTATTTTATTGTATGAATACTTCAATTATTTAACATGTGTTTTTCATTAAAATCTTTCTTGATTAAAAATGTTTTTAAAAAAAATTGTATATACTTACAGACGCTATCAATCACATTTATACATACAATATACATAGACATTGTAGTCATTATCATAAACGTGAAAAATACCATGTCTACTAAAATCCTTCCTACTCATTGCATTGAACATGTGTGGCGATTCGATGTTCGAGCAAACATAGAATTAATGGTATTGTGACAAACCTAATCTCCAACATTTAGATTCCTGAAACATATTTTTTAGCGTATAATATCAAGATATAATACTACACTATTTGGCTCTGTGCAGACATTGTAAATATAGTTTACGATGCAAGGATCTACAAAGTAATTAACAGACGTCCTTCCCTAGCTCTAGCCTTCATAGTGCAGGGCGACAAGATCGTTGATAAGATTGTAAGCACGCAAATTGCAATGAAAACTTACATTATTTAATGAATGAGAGTCCTGACATTGTAAGGTGCCTGGCATACTGTCCGTGCAACTACACTCTCAGAACTCTGTATCCAGTTATTTTTTCTCTAAGATACAAAGTTATCTTTGTTTTAGAAATAGATTTTTGGCCTTCAATTTTGGTTATTAGTTTCCAATTTGTCTATATTCATCTCAAAATTCTACATTTTCATAGTTATCTAGTTACATCATTGTATTTTCATCAAAAATCCATTTTCAAATCCCAAATAATCTATATCAAGGGTTGATTGGCTCATCTTTTAGGTTGCAAGTCAATCTCATACCCTTGGTGTGAAAACCCATAAATATTCGAATGTTATATGTGTGAAGAGTAGCTAACCTTAGATTTAAACACTAGGTTCAATTTTCCATACATAACACCTACCTTTCCCTATTGTTATACCAAAAGATAAATGGGAAAAAATAAAAAATCCTAAAGAGAATTTTTATTTTCTTGTGCCAAATAAGAAAGGAAACAAGGGTTTAGGTTTGAAGATAAAATGCTCAACGAAGAGGAAGTCTAGAAAAGCTACAAGTTTGACTAACAAATGAAAGAGAAATAATAGCAGTAGGTCACAAGTTCAAACCCCATTTCACCACCACTTAAGAGTAACGGTGACAACAAGTCGAACAAGTAAGCATCCACTTGCTTCTTCTTTTTTCTTGAGTGAATCAAGAAGGTTTGTTGTATTGGTATCAAGAACATCAAATTTATTGAGGTCCTATTTTTTATTATTCCACTGTAAATTCCTAGGTGTAAAAAAATCAAATACTAACCTATATATGACCCTTGTTGAAGGGATAGACATTCCATTTTATACTAATGAGACCTATTCATCTAACTATATAAAGATGAAAGAACCATATGGTTTGGAACCTCAAATATTTCCCCTCCTTCTTTGTCATTATAGAAGGTTCTTTCAGGAGCTGCAAATCTAAAAGTCATGTCATCCATGCAAGTCAATACATTCCTACTAAACATAAATGATGTATCTTATTGACCCACTTACCAGCTTCAAGTGGGTAGGCTTTCATGTTGCTTTTCTTTCCTTACAGTTCTTCTTGGAATGAAGTGACTCTTATATGTAGTCTCCATGGTTGAAACCTCCCTCATTTTCTCATTGCCTCCTATGTAAATCCATTGAAATAAATGAGCCAAGCTAGTTTTGAGTAGTAGTTAACATATTTCCTTTTAATGCCAAGGGTTGTTTCAATGACTTCAATTTAGGACCACATAATCCAACCACATGCAACTAGAATTTGTAGCACATGGCATCCATATGCACCCATGTACCAACATGTACTTTGTATTTCTTATCACTATTATTTATTTGTTGTGTTTTATTTTATTATAAAACAATTCTATTGTTATATGTTAAAGAAGGATTGGTTCTCCATAAAGTTTTCTCACACAAGGAAAGACAACTACCAAGCAGTTCAAACACTCCTCATCTCACACTTGAAAATAAAATTTAACTCGTAACAAATATTTATGTTTAAAAGGCTACAAAAATCTTGTCTCGAGCTCAAGAATCTACTAGCTTTAGAACCTCGATTATTTTAGACCTACTTTTCATTTAGAATAAGTTGAAGCATCAATTCATTTTTTAAAATTAAATTTTAAATTTAATGTCAATTTATTACTCATCAACTATTTGCTTTAGGAAAGTAGGTTTGACATCAATTTGAATGGTGTGGAAAAAATTTCCCTTATCCCAACCAATTAGAAGGAAACCCCTCAATCCCATGTGTTTATTATCAATGTAATAGGTGAAATGTTGCTTCATTTCTTTATTTTCCTATCTAATTTTTTTTAAGGGTTAAGGTTTGTATCAAATGTGATGATATTTTTACAAAGTTGATATATGAGAAGTTAAAGATTGAAGTGAAGGAAAATTGGGTGACTACAATAGCAGACAATGATTCAAAGAAGAAGATAAATTTGGCTAGAAATAGAGTTGAGTGGAATGTGATGTGTGTGAATTTTGGACACAATTTAGTTTTTCAAGCCTTGTAGATATGGATAATGTGAAAGCTAATTTGGACAATGATATGTTGACTATCATTGCTGCCAAAATTAGTTATGACAAGGCTAAAACCCCCTAAATTGTTGTCAACAACATTAGTGAGTAGTGAAAGTGTGATTTTTAATTTTTTTTTTTATCAATGATCGCTTTTGACTGGAGCTTTGAACCAATGAGGCCACAATTTATGGGGGACCTCAACCCCATGTTTCTCTGGTATTAGTACCAGTCCATTCCTTTCTCCTCTCCACCATCTCCTCTATTATTCTTCTCTCTTGCTCCTTCATATTCCTTTCTCTTCTCTTCTCTCTTCTCTTCTCTTCTCTTCTCCCCCTCTTCTCCTCTCCGCCCCTTCAACTCCTTCTCCCCTTCTTCTTCCTTTCATCTCCCTTAATCCTCTCTCTCCTTCTTCACACATCCTCTCTTCTTCTACTTCTCTTCACCGCCTCCTTCCTTTCTTTCTTCCACCACCCAACACCCGTCCTTCCTCCTTCCTCCTTCCTCCTATCTTCTCTTCTTTTGTCCTGGGATTGCTTCTCCCTTGTTGCTTCCTTTCACCAGCCTCCAATTCCTTGCATTTTTTTGTCCACCTATCCTCCAACGCTACCTTTGTTTGTTGGTTCTGCCATGCCCTCCCATCCAACACACCTTCCTAACTCCACCTCTGTTGCCAGATGATCCACTCTACTATCATCATCGGTCCCACCATTTGATCCTTGGCCTGCATTTCATCTCCCACAACCTTCCTTACCATCGTATGCCTCACGATGAGACTCGAATGCCTAAGTACCGTATCAACATGGTGTTGCAACTGTTGTTGCACTGCGAGGTGAACCCCGTGAAAGTGTGATTTTTATTTGCTTTGATTATTTATAAATTGTTTGTCAATTTCAATAATATTGGTCAAAAAAGAAAATTTTCTTTTGAACTTATTGATGAGAGGGAAAAGATCTTGCCACCTATTTCCAATTCTTAAGCTGCAATATGATAGGGTAACAAATCTTTGACTAGTTGTACATCTATGCTAAAGTTATACTTTCAATAATTCTCTATGGAGTTAATAGTATTACATGGGAACACAATCAAAGTATAAACCATTCAAAAACACATAGAGTAGGGCATGTCATTCAAGTGACGTGTTATCATCTAAGCTCAATGATTCCATGAAGGGTTGAATCTGCACCTTACCAAAGTGGATAGGTCACATAAATCATTTGGAGGTTGACAAGTGCAAAAGAATAAATATTTGTTGGTTAGATCAAATTGTGTTGATCGATAGTTGCACACAAGTGGCATAAAGATGCTATGGAAATAATTTTGATATTAAATGAGTTATTTGTAAGCAAATCGAGTGATATTAACTATGTATTGGTGATAAGGTCTTCAAAGGATAAAAATTTCTTTCTTCCAATTTGAAGATTGAAACAAGTAGGTGGAATAAAGAAACAAGGATGGAAAGGGATTTGGATGCATTAGAGACCTCCTTGGAGAGCTACATTAAATGGATCATGAAGAGTTGACAATGGATAAGTTAATGACAAGATCACATCATTCAAAACCAAGTCCAAATTATTAAAGAACAATCATCCATGAGTGTAATGGTGTGTTTTCTATTCAAGAAATTTGGTATTCTGTACAATGAAGAAAAGAATAAGTGTGACAAGGAGACCTCTATAACAAAAAATGCTTTGGAGGAATGAGGTAAAATTTGAAATTATTGCATTCGAAGTTGAAACTAAAGTATAAATCAATAATTTTGAGTTGGGAAAGTTGATATCAAAATCTAGGATTGTTGGTTAAAACAAGTGGAGGGATATTTCAATGTTTAATATGACTGTGCATATATGATTTCCTTTTGTTCATGACTACATGCTTCCTTAAAGAAGAAAAGGAAGTTAGTAGTGTCTATTTGGGTGGGTTTCAAAATTTCATTGCATAAAAAATTCTATGTACTTGGACATGAAATAGACCAAAAAGACCATATGTTTGCATTATGATCAAGGTATTGAGTAAAGTGTGCAAGACTACAAAATTGAATTTTGTAGACAAACCATGTTTCTTGATATTGGAGGAGAATACCCTCATCAAATATCTTGGTGGGTTGTAGTTTAATGTTAGGACTTGAAAAGGACTTGAGAAATGATAGACTTAAGACAAATCAACCTAAAATCAAAATTGTATTTTAAAATTATATACATAGAAAAATATTATTGTATATCTTCTATTCACATACAAAATTGCACTCTCTTTTGACATATTAATTTACATATAATTTTCTATCAAAATAACTCTTACACCTCCTTCCAATTCAAATGCTAGTTAAATACGAATTGCATGTTCTTTCCAAAAAGAATCTAACATGAAATCTATGCTTAACAAAAATGATCACGCAGACTTAAAAACGACCACAAAGAACATCACGCTGAATCAAATGTAAATCTTACATTAAATCTATGTTTAACAAAAATGAAGTCATGCAAAAATCTCGCTAACTCAAATGTGCCCATCAAAATATAAAGTACCTCCAATCTCTTTTACTCTCTATAGACATCAAAATCTGCAAATGGTTAAATAACTAACATACACAAGCATGATCAGTATATTTAAGCAAAACAAACCTTCAACATCCATACGAGATATCTAACATGTTTTAAAATGCTATCAAATAACAAGATAAATAAAAGAATACAAAGAAAACATGAAATCAATCTATCCCATATTGGATTGGTGCTATTGTAGAAAATGGCCCTTTCGCAATCCTTGCTTAAGCTTGATATTGCCAATGATGATGATGGAGTAAGATGGGTAAAATTAGTTCTCAAATGAGGAGAGTGACTTTGCATAGGATTTCTGGATGAAATTGTGGAAAGCTTGTTGAAGGATGAAGCCTCTATTTAAAGATTCTCAAGTTGAAAGAATGTTTATGAGAGAGCAATGTGGGATCAAAAAAAGGCCAATGAAAAGAGGCCACTTGTCAACATGCCATAGGTTGAGGGATGTGCAAGATTTGGGAAATGTGCCCAAGAGAGGGAGTTTCAAATTCAAATTTGAGAGTAAATGTTGAGTTTGACTTGTGCAAGGGACATGTAAGAGCCATGTAAGAGCTCATAAATGACTTGTTGGATGTACATGTCCACTTGTTTTTGAATTCAAACTTGAGCGAATATTCCTCAAAGATGCCATGTTGATGGAAAATGTTGGATTTAATAAATCAATAAATTGATTTATTTGTGCAAGTGGAAAAATCTAGAGAATGTGACATGCATTAGATTAGATTGATTAGGGTTAGATTAACTTAATGATGATTAGGATGCTTTGACCCTTTTGACTTGATATTTTGATTTATTTAAATCAAAAGGGATGGAAGGTGATTTCAGATTTAATTAAATAAAATGATTGATTTATTTAATTAAAAGGAGGGTGATGTTAGGATCAAGTTGATTTAATTAATTTAAATTGATGACTTTAGGAGATTGATAAATAAAATTGATTTATTTTCCGAATGTATGAATATGACCTAATCGAATGCATTATGCCAATTTTGCGTTTCTACACTCTCAGCACTTTGAAGAAAGAACAACATTCTTGTCTTTACATTTGACAATAGTTGTATGGAAATGATAACTCCAACTCACTGACACTGTATTTTACATCACACCTCTATTGTGAGGATTGAAAGAATGGAGGAAGGTGCTTCTCTTTATCCTTTTAACATCTTTGTTTATTTATTTTTCTTTTTTATTGCTAGTGATCATTTTGTTACAACCAATAACTAAACATTAAAATCATATCACCAATAACAAGACCTTAAAGCAATGTAGTAGTACATAATCTATTTTTATATGAATAAAATAGGTATGGAGGTTTGTATAGTTTGTGAGGGTTTAATTTATTAATTATTAATTAATGTATAAATTCATTATATGAAATAAGTATAAAAAGAAAATATAAGTTATATATATATAATTTTCAAATTTGATTAGTATGTTTACATGATATTAGAGTTATAAGTATTTTTTATTTACAAGATTTTTTGTACTATTTTGAAGTTATAAGGACAAAAAGATGGTAATGGATGGTATTGGTTATTTTTCCTACCACTCTCAACTCCTAGGGTTGATACAACACCTAGATGTAGGGATCAATTATTTCCAGGTAATATGACAACCCTATGATTAACCAAGGACAAGAAGAAGTCAATGAGACAAGAATAGAGTCTATCCTTTATGCTTTGAGCTACATAAGAATATCCTAATGAGGATCTTAAAAGAATAACAAAGATCACTGATAGAGAATGCTGCAAAGATGAAATCAAGTCCATATGACACAATACACAAGCCCATTATTTTGTCACTAATGCAGATTGTGTTGTCTTCATATTAGTTTATAGCTACACATAACCTAAATATGTGGATAATTGACATTATTTGTTCCCATCACACAATATTTGAAACCATTGATACCAATAACTAACCATTTTTTTAATGTGAGGTGATGTGAAAAGAAGTCCTAAATCTTATCAACTAAACACCTTTTGATGCATTTTTTGTCGAGGATACAAAGAAGACATCACCATCATCTTCAAAGAACTTTAAAACTCATCATTAAAATCATTCTTCTTTTCCTTTTTCTCCTCTTTGTAGTTTATTTTAAAATGCTTGATATTTGTGCAATTCCAACATTTAATCTTATCTTTCTAGGAGATTTGGATCTCCCATAGGTTTTATATCTAGAACTATCTCTCTTCTTATCATTATTTTTTCTTTTCTTTTTGTATTCAATGAAAAGCTAAGGAATCTTTAGTAGGATCAAAATCTACTATCCACATCTTCTCTAAAATTATTGATTCTACTTCTCATCGATATTGATTTTTGAATTATTACTCATTTCCATCTCCAGGTGATCCCACAAATCTTGCAAAGAAAATAAAAAAAGTCATTCAACATCCTCCTCATCTATCTTCACTTTAATGGAGTGCAACTAGGTAATAATCATGTTGAAAGAACTAATGTTCTCAACAATAGAACCACCACCCTCCATTCTAAGGATATACAATTTCTCTGTTAAGAAAAAAATATTTACTAGATATTTAGTTTGATAAATATCACCCAACTTCTCAACGGCTACAATGTTGGCTTCTTCATGTATATTCAAAATTTAAATATATCAAATAGAGTTTAATGGAACCTTCACTTTTCTATCCATTTTGTCTTGGTATTCTTGTGACATAGCAATAAGATTAGATCTTATACTATATCCCATAGATCTCTATGCATGAGCACATCCTCCATCTTGAGACTTTATAGCTCAAATTTTATTACTAAGAACCTCCATTTATATCCTTTACGTGCTTACCATTTTTCATTTATAAATTTTTTATTATGTGTAAGCTCTCGCTCAATTTAAGATTAGTTAATAAAATATCCCTAAAATCTAGAATTTGAGATGATTAGACTCAAATATCAAATAAAAGGAAGAAAAGCTACAAAATATGCTCTCTATACTAATCTATCAGAATGTATGTGCAACAAATAAAATAATCATATAGTTATGAGAAAATAAACACAAAAATAATAGTAGCATATCATAGTGATTTATGTAGATAAAACCATTTCAAGAGTAAAACCTCATACTCCAATGTAACTCAATGTATTATTCGGTAATCAAATATTACAATTGCAAAGTCTAAGTCTTTATGGGAGTATCATCAACAAGAGATTTAGAGTACTTCTAGTAGTAGAATTGTACCTACATAACTGATTATGAAAACCCCCATCTAAAAAAACCTAATAAATAGAAGAATCAATACCTAAAACCATTAAATAGTAATTAAAAATATATGAGATAAAATAATCCAAATTGTGGTACCCAAAAAACCTAGTTTGTCATAATCCACTCACTAACTTGGGGTGCTCCATTTTGACTTTAGTTTTTCATTGAAGATGTCTTGTGACATATCATAATATGCATCATAAGTTAGTCAACAAGTGTAACTCGCTCTTACAACTCTCTTACTTGTGTCATATATGTTCTTACATTTTTAATGTACTAGGCCCAATTTCAAAAAGCCATAAATTTCGATCTAAAAAGTCAATTGAACTCTTTTCAAAAGCAAAAAAAAAATTGTAGCTTGTTTGAAGAAATCTATGTCCCCATAATCAAGAAATTAATTATAACTCATTTAGATTTATTTTTAAATAACCAAAAGAAAAAGTATTACATCAAGATAAAAAGTTTAAGACACCTTTGATAATATAAATTTCATAATAGAAAGATAAACTAGCAGTTGCACCTAAAGGAGCTTCAAGGATTACACCCATAGAGAACTATATGTATGTTAATATATTAGAGAGTATGTGTTTGTGCATGGATGTGCTACAAATTCTAGTTGCATGTGGCTGGATTAAACAATTAATAATAAGTGTTAAATAATGAAAGAGATAAACTTAGACAAATCTAAAACTTTTCTTTAAAGAAATTAAATATTATCTGATTATGAAATATTTGTATACAGATTTAAAACATAAAATAATGCAAATGAAAGTTTCATCAAATTGACATAATAATTTGAAGGTTTTACAGCTGATTTACCATTAAATGACAGCTGAAACTTGTTTTCCGATGACTCAATAGTGATTTGTAGGTGTGAGACTTGTTTCATGCTTAAATCTCACACTATATATGTAGCCTATCAACTAATAATTCAAATACAATTCAACTATATGAGAATTTTAAATACAATTCAACTACTAGAGTTTTAAACATAATTAATTTGATATTAAAACATAGCTACGATAGAATTAATTCACCCTTTATACAATTTAATATTATTATAAAATATTATGTTGAGAAATTGTTTACTGTAATGAAACTACGCCTTATATTGTCTGGCTCTACGAGCCCCTTTAGTGAAGGCCAAAAAAAAAAGGTGCGTCCAGATAATGTAGGCTACAACTTGCAGTGTCTTAAAATTCTCTGTACATTTCATAAAAAAACAGAAGAAATACAAAGCACCGCATTAATCTATTTAGATAGTTAAGAAATACCTCCTACGACTGCCTATTACTACCATCAATTTTGAATTGTATACAGATGTGAATCCCTTCAACAGAGGCATATACATTCATTCATATTCTTCCTTTGATGGAAATTCAATGGATAGACTAGGCTTAAGACTGATCACATTGTAGAAAGTTTCTTGTCTAGAAAATGATATCCATTAATCGAATATTTAATAATTGACACAAAATTTACATTTTTAGCATCCTGCATAGTTATAGCTGATGCCCAATCTCTGCTTGTTGCTCTCTTCTTCACTGCATGATTTCAATGATTCGTTTTTAGGTAAGCTGAGAAGAAGCCTCTCTATCTGAAACCCTCCGCCCAATTCAATCTCTCGCTTAAAATGGGAGCAATAGCTTTCAAAGACGCTCACGGTCACCTGCAAGCGGAACCTCAGCATGAACAAAAATTCAACTTCTAGAATGTTCATTTCCCTGAGTGTTAAGCCTCCCACTTTTGCAAAATAGTCGTTACTGTAGTGCCTGCATCCAAGATATTACATTCACATAAGCAATATAATTCACATTTCATCAGGTTGGAAAAACCCAGTTTATGAAAACAAAAGGAGAGGACAGAGGACTCACTCATCGTCGAGAAACTTGGTAGCAACCATGACACTGGTAATGGTAAGCATGTGCATGTTGTGAGTGGTTAAACGGAAGTTGGGATTGGTGAGAAGTAGACGATCAATATAAACATAGGCCACAACAAATGCGGAAGGACTGCAGCGAACATACTTGAACAACCTCTCCAAGTACTTTTGTAAGCTTATGGCAGGCACTTGCATTGCGGAGAAAACACACAGATTTTCTCTTGAAATCTCTTTACCGGAAGAAAACATCAGCCTTTCATGTCGGGCTACAAGTCTGTGGAGTAGGGAGTCAAGCACTGAAAGAATCCAGGGGCTTGACCCGCTTTCACCGCTAGATAAGTCGGAGCAAGAAACCGATGAGTGGAGATCTGAACCAGTTGCTTCCCTCATTTGTAATGCCATGCTAATTGGCCTGCCTTTTCTCAAGCAACGCAACACTGAAGTGTAGATTGAAGTTGGGGAAATGATGTAGTCGTCGACTGTGAATCTTTGGTTGAAGAAATCATATTATATATATATATATATAAGTTTAAGAGTTTAGAAAGGAAGAGAAAGGTCGGGGAGTCTTCCGCGATTCAACATACGTCCTTCCAGAGAGTTTCCTCCTGTTGAATTGAGTGACAGTAGTAGTGGCTTTGCTGTTTAAGGGGATCCGATTCCGATCTGCACGTGAATACATGTCTTCTTCTTGTAACGAGGTAAAGCGATAAAGAGAGGCACCTTCTTTCTCTATCCCATCAAATTAGTTAAGACTCCAACACACTAAGTTTAATGTGAAGTAAATTTCATTTAATAGCGTGCGTCATCGGGGAGAGAAACAATTGGGTGTCCTTTCCATTTCCCAGAGCACGTTTGACACTAGAGCCCACGGAGAAAAGATCAGACGGCAAACTGCACTCTTCTTAATTAAGAAGACGACAAGAATACCTTGTACGGAACTCCACGGTCAAGTATAAATTAAGCTAGTTAATAATTTATAAAAACAGCTGGATACAGCGTTTTGAGAGTGCAGTTGCACGGACAATATGCCAGGCACCTTATACTGTCAGGACTCACATTCATTAAATGATGTAAGTTGTCATTGCAATTTGCGTGCTTACAATCTTATTAAGGACAAAGTTCAAGTTTCAATGATCGTGTTCCCCTGCACTGTGAAGGCTGGACGTGGGGAAGGACGTCCGCTAACTTTTTTAGATCCTTTCTTCGTAAAATATGTTCACAATGTCTACACACAGCCAAAGAGTGCAGTATTATATATTGATATTATAAGCTAAATAATATGTTTCAGGAATCTACATGTTGGAGATTAGGTTTGTCACAATATCAGGATTGAAACAGAAATTGATTCAATGTTTGCTCAACATCGAATCGCCACACATGTTCAACGCAATGAGTAGGAAGGATTTTAATAGATATGGTATTTTTCAGGTTTATGATAATGTATACAGAATCTATGTATATTGTAATTTTGTAAGTACAAATTTGAATGATAACAGTATAAAAAGTATGATTTTTTTTTTCTACAATTATTTTCTGGGTGCTGTTCATGTGATTGTCGAGGTGTCCAGGTGTGCCTTCTTACCCTCTTTTTTTTGAATATTTATTTCTATCTTTTTTATTAATATAGATATAATGCCTATTCATAAAAAAAAAAACATTCTTAATTAAGAGATTTTTTTTAACATATGTCAGCATACTATTAATTTAAGAAATAAAATGATATAAATGAAAAACAAAAGATGGATGGATAAAAGATCACATCTCAAGAGTCACACGAGCTCAGGTTTATAATACAACAATTAGAAAACAAAACTGCTAAGTGGCAAGAGCAGTAGTACTAAGAGGGGGTAGAGGATTCAAGTCACTCAGTTTACCCCATACCTCAGTGGGGTCCGGAGTGATGCACAAAAGCCTAGATATCATGATGTAAAAAGCTAATGCTATATGGATTCTTAAATAATGTTTTTTGATGCCAAACAATCAAATTTCTTGTACATATTGGTTTCTAAATAGATTAGATGGGTAATAATGTAGTTGTGCTAGTCCTTAACTACAAAGATGGCATGTGAAATCTTTCACACTTTCAGTTGGCACGTAATGGCTATTTTGAAGGGTTAAATCAACTTGAAAATTGAATATAAAGTTTACAAGTTTTGGGTTCATTTATGTAATTCATGGAATTGACCCAACTCAATCTCAAAAATTGTGGATTTGAACCTAGGGAGGGAATGGATGAATTGGGGATTGGGATAGTCTTGTGAGATTGAGTGCAAATGAAAATAGGTGAGAGTTAGGTTGTGTTAATTTTTTTAACAAAAGTACCACTTGTACAATTGTCAATACTGTGAACCTTAAATCAGCCTTTACTTCAAACAATGACCACAGTTAGCTGTTAGTCCATTCAAAATAATCCAATCTAAGATTCCTATGAAATACTTGACTATGAGCTAAAATATGCAAACTAAGTAGAACAAAGACCACTAAATTGTAAGCATATAAAAATATAATCAAAACTTTATCTCATAGTGGATTGGTGCTTCTATGGAAAAAAGCCCTTTCCCAATCCTTTGCTAAGCTCCATGATATGTTGCTGATCAAGATGATGAATTGTGGAGTTGACAAAATTAGCTCTCCATTGAAGATAGTAACTTTGCATGAGGGTGTAGATCAAGTTGTGGAGAAAGATCTAAAGATTGTCGAGGATTTGTTGAAGAATGAAGCCTTTATTTATAGATTTTCAAATTGGAAGAGAGCTCAAAATAGAGCAATGTGGGATAATGATTTGATCAATAAGATGAAGCCACTTGTCAATTTGTAATAGGTTGAGGAATGAGCACATTTTGGTCAATGTGCCAAAGAGGGGGAGATTCAAATTTGAATTTGATGACAAGATGAGTTAAATGCTAAGCTTGACTTGTGCAAGAGACATGTAAGAGCTTATTAATTGCTTTGTTGGATGTACATGTCAAATTGGGGGAGATTCAAACTTGGAGAATATTCTCCCTTTATGCCAAGTTGAAAGTAAATAAAGATTTTGATAAATCAATTAAATGCAATTTCATGTGCAAGTGGAAAAATCTAGAGAATACAAGTGATTAGGATTAGCATTTAATCATGGATTAGATTAATTAAGATGATGCTAGATGTTTTTGACCCATTTGACTTAGATTTAGGGATTTAAATCAAATCAAAGGGAGATGAAAGGTGATAAAGATTTAGTTAAATAAATATTTGATTTATTTAGCTAAGGGGGATAATGATAAGATCAAAATAAATAAAGTTGATTTATTTAATTTTAGATGGACGACCCTTAGAGATTAAACCAATTCAACTTGGTTTATTTAATTGATGGGCGGGAATATGAACTAATTAAATGCATGATGTCAATTTCACGTGTCTACATTTTGCCTCTCTTTGAAGCAATGTACTTGCTGCGTTGGTTCAAAGAATAAACTTGCCGTGATCAAAATTCAAAAATTTTATAATTTTTTCAGATGCCCTAGCGGAAAGAAGTACACTGGTACATTGCCCCCTCGAGAGATCGAGTGAAAAGATTCGATTTGAGGGTCGATCTTGCGATAAAGAGGTTTAAAATGGATGGTATGGATGATTGCGATGATGCAAATGAGATGATGATGCGACAATGCCTATATGATTATGTAATAGATGTTTTATGCAAATGTATGATTTATGAGATGCTTAGACTAACAAATCTATATTATGATGATGACTATGTATGTGAGATGATATGTCGAATGTTGATGGTTTCTAGATGCAAGATGGCTGCAGGATGGATGCATGATGGATGCATTGGTGATGATGATTAACTGATCATGATGTGATGTTAGTGCAGAAAAGAAGAAATTAGAAATGATATGATGACAAGAGGATCCAACAAGTCCATGATCTGACGAGACTTTATTAGAGATGATGATGATGAATGGATGATGATTTTCTTATCAAGGATTGGGATTTTAAAAGGGCTACTTACCTTATGTTTGATTACACACATAGATACGATGCATCAAGGTATAAAGAACTAGGATAGTGTTGTACCTAATGCAATGGACTTTGACTCAACAAATAGATAGGAGTATTCTTATTCGCACCTGACATATGGAAACCTTGCTAGGACATAGCTAACAAAGCAAGTATTCACCAAGTTATTTTACAAGAACGTCCAACAAGCACAATAGAAAAAAGATAATGATCGTTTCCCCATTCCTATCTCTCTAAGTCCTGTGTTTGGATATCATCGAGAGGTCCTTGGAATGAGTGCAATAAGATAAATCAAAAGAAAAGATCAAGTACACAAACAAGCCAATGTTCGTCATACCTTCAGCCAAAAATATTTGTTTTGATAGGATAAGAATCCAAGGTGAGATCCAAAATGATGCCCATTGTCGGAACGATATATCCTAGGACATGCATTGTATAGGATAATGATGGGTTGATAAGTTGATTGATAGGCTGTTGATATAAGGTTGAGTGACATGTTTGTGAATGATCAAGAGTTTGATTTTTCATTTAAAGGTTGTTTCGATTTTGATTTTGCATTTGAAGTTTGCTTTTTCTAATTGCTGTGGTTGTTTTTGTTTGTTTTGCCAAAGGATGAAGGTGACGATCAACTTATTATGGGCGATTGATTATTTCAAGTGAAAGTGGGATGAGACAGATGGATTTTTTCAAATATTTGGATATTTTTGACATTTTTGGAATGTTTTGAGGCTATTTTTTGGGGTTTTTTTTCAAGATTTTTACAAATGTTTTGATTTTTGTTTTTTCGATGTTTTGGGGTTTTTCAAGATTTTATGAATGTTTTTTGGATTTTGGTGTTTTTTGAATGTTTTTGTGTTTCTGTGTCTTGGGGGCTAATCAAAGATTATATTTTTCTATGTTTAAGCTCAAAGACAGCGTAGTTCAAATTCTAATGTTTTTGACGTTTTCTGACTTTTTGAGTGTTTTTGGATTTTTCGCATGATTTTGACGATTTGGATATGGATATGTGTGATGATATTAGTGGTTTGTTTGATATTTTGTTGAAAACCAAGCTAAGGTGATTGATCGGATCGATGGATTGATGATGATGATAACATTATTGAGGATACACAACAATGCAAGGATTTGATTGATCCAGATTGATGATGCTAACATTGTTGAGGATGCATGACAATGCAAGGATAGTGTTAAGCAACACAAGGATTGGGATGGATATCCCAAGGTGATGATAGATTGATGATGATAACATTGTTGAGGATACATAACAATGCAAGGACAGTGTTAAGCAACACAAGGATATCCTGAGATGATGATTATTTTATTGGATTTGATTGATAATGATTGATGAAGCTTGGTTTTAGAACAATAGTTGTTTGGATGATTTGATGTGACATTTGACGTGCAAATTAGATGCAACTGATAGTGATTACTTGGATTGATGTTCAATTGAAAGATAAAGCTTTGATAAAGAACATGTTCTCGTCAAAATATGCCATGGGCTAGTGATTTGGATTTTGGATCACAAATGCTTTGACCAATTTTATTTGCTAATGTTCAGATCACCACATAAGTTGGAGGATATAGATCAAGATTTATTCCTGAAGCAAGATGTAAATATTTTCCTTCAGTGTCTAGCAATGTATGGAATGTTATGGATGGATGCTTAGATAGGTGAATGGATGGATGGATATGGATTATCTTGAGATAAGATAAGGTGTTTGAATGATGGAATGCTTCATTGGATAATTCTTCATGGCTCAGATAATGTTGCATAGGATAGGATCTATGAAAATGACCCATGCCAAGATGTTTACCATAAGCAAGTGTAAAGTGTGCCCCAAACTTTCATCAAGATCAAGATAACTTGGATGATGGATGCAGATGGATAAAAATAGATTGGATAAATGGTTCATGGATGAATGTATTTATTATGGATAAGATGGATGGAATGCTGGATTTATTATGGATGGGATAAGATGCTTTCACTTGAACTAGCACACATAGATGCTCAATTCCACACATGATGCCTGTTTTCCAGGTTTTCATCATGGTCTTGCCCAAAGCGCCGCCCATGCGGTTTTCATTAGAGGACATTTTTTTTCTTTACTATTTTCACTCCTTTTTCTATTTTTTTGGATTTTTATATTTTTTGATTTTTTTTTTGAAAGATTTTAAACTCATGCTAAACCATCTGGTGGTGTTGATGTAGATTCTTCTGTCATAATGTGCCATCAGTATCATGCCTGAAGAAGTTGCTTTGCTAAGATATGTGCACTTGAATGTAGCTTTTGGGATTCCTGATCTGCTTTGTCGATACCAGAGTTAACTTTGTCTTTGTGCACACATCGCGATAGAGTGCCTTCTAAATCCTTATGATGAAGGGTCATTTCCAATACATGGTCAATTTGAGAATTGGATATCATGTGTGGAGGCATGGATGGAGTTTGTTTAGGAATAAAAGATGGATTGGTTGACAGTTTGGAATCTTTGATTCTCCAAACTTGGGAAGATGAGCAATGATGGGTGGATAGAAAAGTGTGCGTGGAATTAGGACCAACTACTTGATACACTTTGTACGTCGCTTGAAAAGTCTACTTTTGTTTTTTTGGACATCTTTGATGGATACTTTTCCCTCTTTTATTTTTCCCCATAGTTTCTTTGACTAATGGAGTTTGATAGGGATAATATTTCTTTGTATGTTTTGGTATCCATGCGTATTTGATTTGTTCTTCATTCTTCTCAACTTCTTTTGCTTTGATAACGTTCTTTGTGCTTTGATTCACATACTTCATTTGATGTTGGTCCTAATTCGTGGATGGGGTGATGGGTGGATAAAGATTCATGACGTGGCTAGTTGTAGTATTGACACTAGTTTCATCATAAGGATTCTTATGCTCCCTATGTTGACGTTTGCTTGAGACATAGTTTCCCCTAGTATTGTGGAAGTAGTACCTTCATGCTTTAATTTCGCCTGTTCTGAGAGCTCTTGTTTAGAATGCATTCTTTGATAAATGACCATTGCAGATGATGTTATTTTGATTGGATGCTCTGCTGACTTCGAAATATACTGTTCTATCTAACCTATTTCCTTGAGTGGATAATGTTGGATATCTTTATTTATCATGCCCTCAGTCTGTATTTGGGATATATCTGATCCTAATGTTGATAACTCAGTTTGACTATAGGAATCAATAACCTGCTCTTTTTGTGTAATAATATCAGGAGTAAAGGAATCATGTTCTGAATGAAGATCATCTACGTGTCCATCCGCAGAAAGAATCTCATGGGTAGATGGAGGAGTATGTGCTACATGGATATGATCATCTTGCATAGATAGGAGAGCGTCCATTAGATTATTGTAGTATCTTGAAGATACAAATTCTTGATCTTGAATGATTTCGGAGTTTCTTTCAACATGCTTTGGATCAAGTTCTTGACATGGGTCAGTTTCAAAGGATGGATTGCTTACAAAGGGTTCTTGGATGTCGTCATTAGTCATGGTAAGTGGTTCAATATCCTCAAGTGTCGAGTTCAGGGTTCCTTCAGTATCTATAACCATGGGGTTGAAGGATGTCAATATGTCTTGGAAAGGACCATTGCTAGACTTTGGTGAAGGATTTTGATAATGCTTTGGAATAAATTCTTGAGATATGTCCTCTAACTCATAAGGAAATGTAGAGACATTTTCAATATGATCATTGGTTGATGGATTGTGCATTATGTCGATAGGATCAAATAATCCTAACACTCCTTGAAATAGATCACTAAAAAGTGGCTCTTGATGTATGGTGAGTTGATCATCGGGTGGGGTAAAAACATCTTCAATATGCTCCTTAATTGAGAGATCTTGAACATTGTTTTCAACAATTGTGGTGGAGAGATTGTGAATGTCTTGAACAACCATAGAGTCAAGTGATGTTGACATTTCTTGAATTAGATCATTGTCGAGTATTGTTGGTGGATTTTGATTGTGATTCAAAAGTGACTCTTGACCCATGTTGATTTGATCTTCGGACGCAATATAAACATCTTCAATGTGCTCTTTGATGGATAGATCTTGATCATTTCTTTGAGCAATTGTGGTGGGGAGATTGTCAATGTTATCACTAGTGGTTGAAGGTTCATCGTTATCCCCAATAGTTATCATTTTTCATGTTTGTGCTTGTGTTTGTTGGGTAGCTTGAGAGGCTTGTTGCACTTGTTGAGCTCGTGTTGCTTGTTGCGTGGCTAGATATTGTTGGATGGCCTTTTGGTAGGCCTAGTGAGATTTTATCGCAATGTTATATTGTCTTGCTGCGTTTGGCTTTGGTGGTAGTGGTGGCGGATTCAGAATTGTGTTGGATGTAGTGACAAGTGGTTGAAATACGCTTGGAGCGATCATGGTAGTGAGGGGTTGAGATATGATGGGTGTGATAGGGGTGGTTGGAGTGATCGAGCTGATAGGAATGGTTAGAATGACCAAGGTGATAGGTCCTTGGGAGACCATATTTTGATTTGTCAGGATTGATGTTGTCATTTGATTAGATACCATCTGTTGGTGTGATGTCGATTGTATATTCAAAGGATTTGATGTGATGGCTTGATTGGTGTTAGGTGGATTGATTTGGATGGAGTGATTGGTGCTAGGTAAAGGGGGAAGCCCTAAACCAAGGAATGATGTTGATATGGGTAATGGTGGTGGAGATGTCTCTTGGCGCAATGACTCAATTATTTTGGTAAGTGTAGCAATTTGATCTCGCCAAATTTGATCTTGATTTCGATCTTGACTCCCTTGATATAGTTGATTTGGTTTTTGTTCAAGCAAATTTGGGATGCATACTTGTGGTTTTTGAATGGGATCATGGACAAATTGATTTTGGACAATGTTTTGATTTGGGATGATGTTCAGATTTGGCATGATAGGTTGAAATTGAACATTGTTGGTGTTGGAAATCACATTGCCTTGATTTAGGTAACTTTGATTTTGCATGGTGTTACCTTGACTTGGATTAATACATGGAGTTGTTAACATCTTGTTTGGACTTTGAAGAACATTTGTATGATTCACAAACATATTTTTCCCAAAGTTTGCTAGATTCATGTTTGGTAAAGTTGTACTTGGTACATTCATATTTGGCATGTTGGGATTTGATGAGATGACATTGTTCGTTTGAAGGCTCATGCATTGATTGTTCGATTGATAGATTTGTAGTTTTTGGATTTTGATTTAAATCTACCATTGGAAAAGGTGTTCCAATCTTTTGACTAGGCATACTCACATTTGTACTATTGATGTTTTTAGGAGAGAATGATCCCATGTATGGATTGTATAAATGTGAGTGTTGATAATCAATCGACATTGTAAGGATTTGATAGTTTGGTTGACTTGGATTACTCAGGATGTATGGATCAAGTTTATATTCCATTTTCCTCTTATGTTTTGACCTTGTTATAAAAGTGACCTCTAAGGTGTTTAGGACCAATGATGAGATGAAGGATGAAAGGGGTGAATGATATGGATGTTTGAACGTTTAGGGACTTTGTATCAACGCTAGACTTAGGGCTTGATTTTGATTGTTTGATTTGGATAATGAACTTGTAAACCCTAAAATGTTGGATGTGATCTTAGGATGAACTTGTTCAAAGGATTGCTAATTCAATTAAATGTATGAGAAATGATGCATTCCCATACACCTAACTAAACAAGGTGATTTTTATTTTGATGATTTACCCAAGTCTAGAATGATGTTTTCAAATCTCCAAAGTTGTTTGGTGGGATGGATTTTGATAGCTGTTTGGAATTTGGATGAAGTGTTTGATTTGATCCTAAATGAACCTAGGAAGGACTTGTTTACGAGACCAAGATAGTGAAGAACATGCCTTTCTCTAAGAGTAATTCAAAATCAAAAGACCAATGTTTGCATGAAAACCATATGACCAAAAGATGCCAAGCACATGTGTGGGTCCAATTGATTCAATCTTTGCTTAATGGATTCTTTTTACCACAAACACTTCTTGATTAAATTTTGAAACTAGATGTCCAATGTCCTAATTCTCTTTCATCCCACAAAGTGCATTATGTGGAAATCGAGGAAATGAAGGCAAAGGTTTCCTAATGTTGACCTTAGTAGGAGAAAATTGAGATGAAATACCAATGCTTAGAAGCCTTTAAAGATAAAATCCCAAGGGCAAGCAATAGCATGTGAATTCGTTCAAGGATATTTGCTTCTCCTAAAGGGTTTGAGATTTGATGCTCATGTTGAATGTTGGTTTTCCAATTTTTTTGATTAAGAAATGTGTTTTGATTTCAAGAACAATCACAACCCTATGGATATAAAAGACAATATTCGTTGAGTCCCCACTTGGACAAATCTAGCTACGCTTATCTTTAGCGAATGGTTAGATGCTTGACCCCACTGGCTCCCCTCCATGACACTCACTTATACGGGGCAGCCAAGCATCAACACCCATGAAACTCCCATGGAATGCTTTCCATTTCTACTAAAGACCGTAAAAGTGTGGGGCAGCTTTAGAATGACCGTTCTTGCACCAACAAATACATCAAGGATTTTGGCAATTCTAGAACATGGGTTTTAATAAGGACTTTTTGTTTGTGGAGATTGACCCATACGGCGAGAGTCCCCTTTTGGATCCATTTCGTCAAAATCAATCACGTGATATTGGTGTTTCTTCCAATACCCACATTTATATCCTAGCTAGAAATACTCTCGGGTTAAGAGTGTTACTGATTGACTCATTCCCTTGGTTGAGTACTTTTTCCCCAAGGTAGGCCCTCTAAGATAGAAAAAAGGGAGTAAAAATATTCATAGTTCGATCAACCTTCATTTAGAAACAAAGGGAGAACACAAGCAATAAGTTTACTCACACTCGCAAAGTGTTTTGTTCAAATTTTAAACCCAGACTGAAGTGTGAAGGCAATATTTTATGTAACTTAATGTCATCAAAAAGACTTTTGATTCTCAAGATCACCATGAAGTGCGAGAGAAGTGCATACGCCTTTTTAGATGAGATTATTTTGCATAAAAGATTACAAAACATAAAAGACACATGTTCATTTTAAATCCCACAAAGCAATAATGACTTCGTTTTAAGCACCAAAGGAAATGTGATAATTTTCTTTGTTCAATTTTAGAACCCAAATTGAAGCTAGTAAGTGTCTAACGTTCTTTTTAACCCTTTGCAACGAAAAATTGAAGTGTTCTTTTTAGAGCCCCAAAAGATGTAAGTTGATTTAAAACAGAAAACTAAAGCGTATAATGTAATCTTTAAGCATTAAAAAATGATTTGTTGATTTCAATTTTTTAACGTCTTATTTTCTTCAACTTCAAGATTCGTTCAAAGATTATTTCCAATGTTTCAACGTTGCAAGTTCTTTGTGCGAACAAAATTCTCCTTCTTCGTTTTTCCTATTTAAAAAAAAGACAATAATGTGAGGATCATTATATTAAATTAGTTTTGATCATAAACTTCAAACAATAGAATGAAAACACTAATGATTTCAAACTAATAAAATGAAGCATTAATTAGAGTCTCAATTTGCAAATAGATAAAGATTTTCAACAATTTAAGGAAGATTTCAAATCCTCTTCACTTAGCCTGAAAAAAGTCATAAAGGAGCAACACCAATTAATGAGGATCCCTGTAAAAACATAAATGCGTGACTTTTAAGGAAAAATAATGTCAACTATAAGTGAATAAATGTCACAAAATAATCACCTCCATAGAAAGTTTAAAGCAAAGGAAACTATTGCAAATAATTTGTAAGCACCATATAGTCCGCTCTGTTTTAATGACAAAAGGTACTTTTGTTGGCCACTAATAAACCACACAACCACATGCATTTTTCACTGTCCTACCCACTTGTACACACCACATATGCCAATATTAATGGTCTTGAAACTGATAGCTAATAAGATTACTTTCTTGGATTAATGCCATCATAAATGTTCATAATGAAGGGAATATGTAGGAAAGACAACGTACACAAGGAAAATAAGAGATTCATTGCATTTTGATAAGAAAATTATGACACTTTTGAGTCATTGAAAAGCGGTTTGACATGATGTTTCAGCAAGAAATGTTATGAATGCATTGATTGTAGGATATGTGCATACTATACTTGTTAAAAAAAAAAGCGTAAAAGACTTTTAAACAGATGTTATTAGCTGCACATGAAGAAAGCACCAAAATTAACTTTCAAGCAAATGCATTTGGCATGTGTAGAATTTGCGCCATAAATGCCATATGAGAAATTTTCAAACGAATGCAAATGGTAGGTGTAAAGTCATACTCTACCATGATCGTAGGACCTGCACATGTAAATCTTCTGGCGTAAGTTTCAAAAATGGAATTAAGATCTATTGAAAAGGCATAACCTTCAAGTACAGGCGCATTCAATGACAAGATTCAATGATTTTTAAAACTTTCAAGAAAATGCACTTGACAGGCATGTGAAAAGAAGGAAACCGCAAATAAAGACCTTTTTAAAGACTTTCAAGAAAATGCTTTTAGCTAGTGGAAAGCTGAATTCCACCACTTTGTTTCCAACCTCCTTGCTTGCGCCAAAATGTCAGTTGAAAGGCTTTAAAAGATTTTAGGCTTATGCAATTAGTAGGTGTAAAGTTGAATCCCACAACCATTCCAACATTGCCACTTGCACGAGCAGCCTGTAAGAACCAGTAATGATGATGTGCCTCTGGAGTCAGAAAAGATTGGATCGCTTGTCCAAAAAAGATTGAAGATCTACAAATCTTTTATACACCATCAGACAAGTTTTCTAGTGCCTTTAAGAATGTGTTTAACCTTTGTTGGTTGCTCTTGGATCTCAACAATGCAGATTGATATATAAAACACAATGCAAAAATGCAACCAAATACACTACAAACTCTTTGTTGTAGTAAGAACCACCTTGGTCAGTATGTACATGGTGTGTGGACGCGTAGAACAGTCCCTTAAAGAAATGTCATCTCATGGAATGCAACATTTGCAAGACATGATGAAACAGATTCAAACGCCTTGCTTTACAGTGGGAGAACAAAGATAATGCAGCTGATATTCATTTCGAGTTTCTCAAGCATGCACGCAGTAGTTAGGTATCCTGGGCAGTGACGAGTTTAATCCTTCTAAGTTTGATCTCTCCCTCTCACAAAGCCATGTAGTTGTTGCTCCCCTTCCAAGCTTGATAAATTCACTGTCAACCTTTGTGACAATGAAGCATAGAGAAGGCATGTTTACTGTTGCAGTATAGGTGCAAAATGGATATGTTGAAAAGCTTAAGAGGCTTTCAAACAGATGGAAACGTGGGAGAAAATCCAGATTTCATCACCATTCCCATTGTCCACTTCGCCTACGCCAAAATGGGAGCTTTGGAAAAGGGTATAGGTGTCTAGCAAGGCATAAAGGATGGGGAGAGTTTAACAGAGGTATTTGTAACTAACCTGATAGACATTATATGCAAAATGTGGATGCATCGACAAGGAACATAAACTGATAACATAAGATTAAGAATTTTATGTGTAACTGCCACTCCCACCTGTAGAAAAGTTAGCTGATGGAATAACAGTAATTCATGTGTTGCATAAGGCCGCCATGAGTAGAGAATGATGAAAAATTAGAAGTCCTCTCATCATTGTGGATGCAGCTCATAGGTAAAAGTTATGTGGAGCGATGCTTCTTACAACAACCATAATCTATACATGATAGCCTTTTAGATCTGCAAAAGTATAGTTATGGCTCCTATTGCAGGCTTGACGTGACTATTTAGTATGTGTATAGCAATTAGAAGTAGTCAATTAATCAATGCACCTCTTCTATTTTGGTTAGTATGCTACGCAATATCTAGAAGGTGCAATACTATTGATAAATACCTGTAGGGTGTCCATGGTCCACTTAAAAGCGTTGCTTACCCTACAAACATTTAGACTTAGTGATAGATTTTATCAGATTATAATATACGCTGCAGTAAAATCTGGGGCGAGACATCTAGACATAGTCACACGCTAAGATTGTTTTCATTTAATGCTTTAAATTCTTTCTTCGTAACTTTCTTGCAAGTTAGCATATCAAATCCAACTATAAAATTGGCAGTCAAATCTTCAATAAAGAAACCAAACAAAAAAGCCATGCAGCAATCACAAAGATTTGATGTAGTAGTTAACAAATAAATATGACACTTGCATATATATTTAGAGATCTGTGTATGCATTTATAATCCAAAACTTCTAGCGCCATTATGTGAACCTTAAATCAGCCTTTACTTCAAACAATTACCACAGTTAGCTGTTAGTCCATTCAAAATAATCCAATCTAAGATTCCTATGAAATACTTGACTATGAGCTAAAATATGCAAACTAAGTAGAACAAAGACCACTAAATTGTAAGCATATAAAAATATAATCAAAACTTTCTCTCATAGTGGATTGGTGCTTCTATGGAAAGAAGCCCTTTCCCAATCCTTTGCTAAGCTCCATGATATGTTGATGATCAAGATGATGAATTGTGGAGTTGACAAAATTAGCTCTCCATTGAAGAGAGTAACTTTGCATGAGGGTGTAGATCAAGTTGTGGAGAAAGATCTAAAGATTGTCGAGGATTTGTTGAAGAATGAAGCCTTCATTTATAGATTTTCAAATTGGAAGAGCTCAAAATAGAGCAATGTGGGATAATGATTTGATCAATGAGATGAAGCTACTTGTCACATTATGATAGGTTGAGGAATGTGCAAGTTTTGGCCAATGTGCCAAAGAGGGGGAGATTCGAATTTGAAATTGTGAATTAAATGTTGAGAGGGGGACATGAAAGAGAGAAGTTATTGCCATGTTGGAAGGGACAAGTCAACTTGTCTTCATATAAAAACTTGAGGAATATTCTCAAAAAGATGATTTGTTGAGGGAAAAATGCTGATTTTATAAATGAATTAAAATGATTTATTGGTGCAAGTGGGAAAAGCTAGAGGATGTGATGGGTGGTTAGATTATTTTAATCGGGATTAGATTAGCTTAGATGATGTTTAGGTGATTTTGACTTATTTGATTTATTTAAATCAAAAGGGATGGAAAGTGATTTTAGATTTAATTAAATAAAGGTTTGATTTATTTAATTAAAAGGATGATGATAACGTTAATTTTTCTAATTTTAAATTAATGACCTTAGGAGATTGAATTTAATGAGTTTAATTTACTTGATGAATGGATGAATGTGAACTTCTTTAATGATTGAATGAATATGAATTAATTAAGTGCATGATGCTAATTTTGCATGTCTACAAATACATAAAGGATAATTGAGCTACACTGATGACAAAATAAAGAGGAAAGGTAAAAGTATGTAATTTCCATCTTTATGCCACCACTTTGATTTGCATCTAAACTACTATGAGAATGCATGTCAAAGTAGAATCATCTAGTCAATGTAAAATTCATTTTAACCAAACAAACATAAAAATAATATAGATAAGGATATCGATGTCACTTTGGAACATACTTCTTTTAAATGAGTGTTTTCTCTTTTAAACCTACAAAAATAGAAAGATTCAATGAATAGCATCATCTAGACATTTAAAATTATCTAGGGTAGCAACATTAACAAACACTACTTTAGTGTAGCAAAAGTAATATTGTGCAAAACTAAAAATGGTATAGGATCATAAACTAGTCACTACAACCATACTCAAGAAAGGAATGTTAGTGGTCCCTTGTATGCCCCTCCAATTAGTTGCATGAAAATAATGCCATTAATTTGAAGGAAAGTAGTTAACATATATTCATGATGTAATCCTTTGAAAGCTCAATGATAATGTAAAAAGATAAGGATTGAATCTTGTGATGTCATAAAATACAGTAACGTATGTTTATAAAAGAACATATAATTCCAAGAAGAAAGATACCAAAAACTTCCCCTAAATAGGGCTATAAATAAATTGACAGTAGGCATGAATGATAGATAGACATTTGTATAATTACAAATAAGTGTGAGGTATCATCATTATAATTATTCACTGCAGTGTAGGAAAAAGTATCCATTTTCCGCACCTAATTTGGAATTAATATTAAAATGAATTTAATTATGCCTTAATTTAGTGTTGTAATATGTATTTTACATGATCACATTAAATTAAGGGCCCTATAAATTAAAATGGACTTAATTGCTCCTTATTTTTGGTGTTGTAGAGTGTACCTCTTTACACTCTCACACTTATTTATGGATCCCTTAATTAATTGAGCTTAATTAGGCTTTAATTGGCCCCCTTAATTCATATTTAAGCCTAATTAATCATATTTTCCAAAGAGAAAACTTGACATTCATTAATGCCTAAACATTACACTCCTCATTGAGCAATGTGTGTCCTAGGTAAGTGACCTAGGACCCATTCGCCCATGGGCGAATGGGTCCTCACTTAGACAAAGGACCTAAATTCAAATTATGTCTTTGGCGATATTTTAACATTTTCAAATCCATGATTTAATGTCGGCTTGTGATATTTGAATTTTGGGAAATTAAGGATAAATTACTATAAATAGAAGGTTTTTTTTATCAAATCAAGTGTAAGTTTCAACATGAGATTTTTGAGAAGTGTACCATAGAAAAAATTCAACTTTCTTGACATGGGAATAATTCATAGTAAATTGGACTTAAGGAGGTCTTGATTTGGTGTTGTGAGGTGTTTTACACATCCACACTAGGTTTTGGACCCATTTCAAATGCATTTAACAATGTCTTGTAAAGGTGTTGTAAAAGACTTTCACGATTTTCTAGACTTAATGAACCCATTTTCCCTTAGTTCAACATTATAAAACATATTTAACTACATCTTCACATCAATCTAGAAGGCTTGTAAGATAAACTTAATGTTAAACCAGTGTTGTAATGTGTCTTGCACACTCACATTGGTTCTTGTGCCTTCCTAGGCTATGTAGACCGCATTTTAGTGTTGTAAAGTGTATGTAATCACACTTTCACATTGAATTCTATGTCCCAAGCCCTAATTGACCTTCACATCATCATTAATAAGCCCCTTTTAACCCATATTGTGCATCTCGAGGCTTAAATTGATCAAATAATCGACAAAGTCACAATATAAACCTTATTTTCTTATCTCCTGGCATCCTAGCTATGAAAATGGCCCCTGTGGGACCCATTCACAATCCATCGAATATCGGTCCCATCCAGGTGGAACCCATTCGCCATGGGTGGTGAATGAGTCCCATTTGGCCCAATTTTGACCTTTGAGAGGGATAAAGTGAAATTTAAGTTTAATTTTACTTCATGTCATCCTTAGGGATCTAATTTATAGGCTAATAAGGTATATTTACTATAAAAACAAATCTCTTAACTCATTCACAAACCATTCTTCATTATTCATCCACCATTCTTTCATCTCAAGTGAAGCAAGTTAGGGTTTCATCATTTCAAGTCATTAAGATAGCAATTTCAAACATTCAAGGGTAGTTTATTCATGTTTTGCTGCAAAAATTCAAGATCAAACATCATGGAAAGGTACTGACTTCATTATTTCATGTTTCATTGCATTCTTTTCTCATTTTTGGTTTAATTACCTACAAAGGGTTTTGACCAAGGCAAACTCCAATGTCCTTACATTCACCATTTATCTCTCTTGTCTTGTGTGTTTGCAAATTTAGATATTGGAGGCTTAGAAATCATTGAAGATTGCATTGCAAAGTTTTTTAAGTCTTCTCTTCATTGAACAAGTCAAAATATCAATAAAAACTCACTTTCAGGATTGGAAATCAGAGTTTTGGAAGCGAACACTTGTAGAAAGTCAAACTGTAGACTGAGAGCTCTTGTTACCTCTTTTGGATCTTCAAAAATTCAAAAGTGGACTAATTCACCATCAGTGTCAAATGAGTCCCATTTCCAGGCCTGAATAGGGTTTTCTGTATTTCTGGATACCCTTTTGTACGAAATAGGTTCAGGGTCAATTTTACAGAACTAGGACTAATTCGACCAGAATGGAGAATGAGTCCTAGTAGGCCAAATTTACAACATCAGTAGAATTTCAAATGTCATTTCCAGCCTCCTTCCATATCTCAGGTGCACACTTTCAATTTAATCCATTTCTGTTTAGTTTTGTTCACATTTCTAGGTGTTTTTGCATTACACAATGTGTTTTCAAACAAGCTACATTTCAATAGTTTCACAATCTCATTCAATCAATTTTATCAATTATCTACATCTAGGTCATTGCGTTTAATCATAATTTCATCATACATTCCTTTATTTGAGTGAACCACCTAGATTTGTGGTGTGGGATCTATCTGTTTCCTTTAGGTGAAAGACCCTAATTGAGCAAAAGAGACATAACATTCCTAACCATTAAAATCTATGGTTCATTTTGGTGAACCCAATTTTCAAATACTTTCTTGACTGATTTGGAGTCCATCATCATAGATCTAGCTTGCATTGATCTTGCATTAGGGTTTGCATGATTTATTTGCATGTTAGGTGTTAAATTTTGCATTCATAAAAAGTTCACTTAGGTTGCATTATTGGCATCTAAATTCATTTAAATTTTCTAAAATTCTACATCTTTAACTTAGGTCTGCATCATAGCACTCATAACACATCAAAATCACTCAATTTTTTTTGAAAATTTTGAAAAAATTCTATACTGGGACTCATTTGCCACCTTGGGCGAATCAGTCCCTTTTCACCCCTAAAATTGCCCTTTATAGGACTGAAAACCCTATTTTTGAGCTTCTATTTGGTGCCATTACCTAGCTATATTAGTTGGTTGAGTTTTTGTAACATGCATTTCATCAGATTTAGCTTAAATTAGCTCATTTCATGCATTGCTTAATTGCACTTTTGCATTCACAACATTTCATTTTCAGATTGTTGCATTGTGTAAATAGAAAATTATCTTTCTTAAAAACTGAAAATTGCATTTCCTTTTAAGTCATTTCATTGTCCTTTCTTTCCTTTTTCATCCTAGCATGTTTTCTTTCAAAAGATGTGGCTTTGATTTGGTTAAAAATGGATTGCATAAATACAACATTCCCTCTTATGAGTTCAATTTTGATTACAACAATGAGGACTTTAAGAAATATGATCAAACCCTTGGTAAAATCCTTAATCTTACATTTTGCATTGGTGAAAATGGTAGTGTAGACAATCATCACAATCCTACTTGTTCTTCCCCTGATACCTCTCCTATTAGTGTTGAAGGTATCTTGGTGAAGGAAGTTACAAGTCTTGAGGGTCTTGATTGTCCATCTCCTCATTCCCCTTTGGAAGATGTTAGACAACAAGAGCATGAGATCATAGAAACATTTTTAAACATCACCTTACCTAATCTCCATAACCATGACAATCATACTTGTCCATCTCTTAATATCCCTCCTCGATGTAAAGAGGATAGGTTGGTGTTAGAAGACATCCCTATTACAAATCATGAAACCCTTGATCCTCCCTTCCCTAATGCTCCTCCCATTTGGGATAATCTATTTGACAACCATATTGGTCCTTCACTTGATGCCTCCCCCACTTGTGATGAAGCTACTTTACAAACCTCAAACTTGGATGAACATATTACAAGCTCTCCTAGTAGGGTTGATAACATGGCACAAGAGAATGAGACCTTAAAGACAATGTACACTCAACTAACACCTTCTCATAATCATCCCCCTCTTAATAATCCCATCATTGATCATTCCCCTATTGGCGATGAAGTTATTGTGGAAGAACCAAACCTTACCTATCACAGACATGTGGTTTGTTGTTCTCCTAAACACTCTCCTTCTAGGGAGAATATCATGATGCAAGAAAATGACAACAATAATAATGTGTCTTCCTCCAATAAAAAGGTGATTTTAGATTACCCTATATTAGAGATACATCAAACCAAGACCGCTGAGGTTATGAATGCACAAGTTTCCATTAGATCCCCCTTGATCAATGGACCTCATACATACCCCATGGGACATCCTAACAACCCTCTAATTCTCTACCCACCTTCACAAAAACAACAAACTCAAAATAACCCTGAACTTATCTTTTACCCTCCTCAAACTCATGTCTCGCAACAACCAAGTTATAATACCATTTCTCATACATATAAGACTTTAATATTTAATCCACAACTGCAACAACCCACACCAACACCCTTACCGTTGCCTAATCCTATCCCACCTAACCCTTTCTTACTAGGTCGCAAGGAGTATGATCTTGTCAAGTAACTTAAGAATACTCTTGCTAAGATATCATTGTGCGACCTTCTTCAAGCCTCCCCTCACTATCACAACATGATCCAAACAACCTTGTACAACAAGTTCCCGTCCCTTCTAATGTGCCACCAACTGATATTGCAACAATGATTCAAGTCCAAAATGTTGACATTGTTTTCCACAAAAGTGAACTCCGTTATTTGGATGTGCAAAAAAAATGATACTTTCATGATCATCGCTCAATACAAAACAAAAGGGATAAATAGAACTCTTGTCGATACTAGTTCTGCTCTTAATGTGTGTAGTGTGAGCCTTTTGGATAGGCTTGGCATTGATCAATCGACCATTTGACCTGATTCGTTCTCTATTAAGGGATTTGAAAATGTCGAAAAAGAAACAGCTAGGGGTAATCATTATGAACAAATAAAAAATTAAACAACACCAATGGCTGCTCATAACACAATGAGTAACTCACCAATCATAATACATAGCTAAACATGCTTTTGCATTTATAAAAAAAGTCAACTTGCAAATAAAAAGGCTCATTTACAATTTAATTTTAAACATTTTCTGTTACAAATACCCCCACTTGCAAATATTTATCCCTCATTACATTTTATATTTACAACTACACATGCACAGTTAATGGTGCTTTACATGACATAATCACAATCTCCTATTAACTCTATGGGATTTGAAATGCACAGTCTTCCACACATTCCTTAACATCTATATATGTATTTACTTCATTTCCTGTAGGTACCTGCACAATTAAATACAGGTGTAAGGCTCCCCAAATAAACATCAAATCCAAATATAACGCATAATTTAGTCATATCATCTTTAAAAACCTACGTAACTTGCAACTTCAAATTCAAATGCTCAAACAAATTCAAATTTGAAACACAACAACCAAATTGAATGCATTCAATTTTCATTTTCGAATTCCTAAATAAGAGGGGGAAAGCAACCAGTGACATTCACAATTGCATCTTATTCTCTGCAAAATTCAAAGCAACGATAGGCATCCTCTGCACATTCCTCTAATATCCCAAGTCTCAGGTAGGTACTTATAGTCATTTTCATTTATGCAGTGTCTTCTTACTTTATACATTCTACTTATAGTTATTTTTCATGAACTATGCATTTAACATTTCTATTTATGTAGTGTCTTCTTACTTTGCTTTATAAGTAAATGAAAGGTCTTTTTTGGTGATGGGTTTTTACTTTGCTTTGTGTTCATTTTCTATTTTTTGTTGAATTTATATTTGTCATTTATTTCTGCAAATACCTGTATTTATATTTGTATGTTTTTGGTCATTTGTCATTTATTTCAAGGTTTATATTTGTCATTTATTTCTGCATATATGTGTATTTATATTTGTTTATTTTTGGTCATTTCTCATGGTTGGTCATTTATCAGGGTTTAATATGTATATGTGTATATATATATATATGCATTTAATATATGTGTATATATGTGTATTATGTATTTAAAAACATATACATAGATATATATATACAAATACATATAGTTACTTACATATAAATACATATATATATATATATATATATATATATACACAAACACACATATGTATGTCTATAACTCTGTTTAAATACATTTCATTTGGCTGTCCAATACAACAAACTAGCATTTGTTTATATTTTTCTACTTTCCATTGCACACATAGTAGGCGAGCATACATATATTTGTCATTTTATATTTTGTGTCTCTTGTTCATTCAACAAATCGATGTATATGTGTGTATCCTTTGCCTATCCTTTGAAAATGCAAACAATGGTATTGGTTAATCATTTTCTTTTGCATCTTATTGAATTTGTAAAAGAGTGTGTACTATATATATATATAACACAACTTATTGAATTTGTAAATGAATGTGTATAATGATATATAACACAACTTATTGAATTTGCAAATGAATTTGTACAATGTTATATATATAACATTGTACACATTCATTTAAAAATTCAATAAGTTGTGTGTTTGAATTTGTAAATGAAAGTGTGCAATGTTTTATATATAACATTCTATGCATTCCTTTACAAATTCAATACGATGTGTGTTTGAATTTGTAAATGAATGTGTACAATGTATTATACATTCATTTACAAATTATGTGTCTATTGTCTCTTCTTCATTGAGCAGATTGATATATATGTTTGTATCCTTTAACTATCCTTTCAAAATGCAAACAATGGTATTGGTTAATCATTTTCTTCTGCATCTTTCATGACCCATGAAGGGTTTATTTGACGATTGAAAAATTATTACTACTTGTTTATGAAATAAATCATTCCTCTTACACTCATTTTCACAATGTGCTGTTTGATTTTGTTGGGTCATGGTGTTGGTGTTTTACATGCTGGTTCTTTTGGGGTTAAACGATTTCATCTCCCCATTTTACCATGCACTCAGGGCCTCGTAAAGTCCATTGTATCATGATTTTGTCTGTAGAAATGATAGAGGAATTTAGTGGGTTTGACCACATGTCTACAAAAAATGATTTTTTGGGTCTGCATCGACCTTTCTACAAAAAAACCATGTGAATATGGGCATAAATCGACAATCCCATTTATTATATGCCATTTTTGTGAAAACTGTTGCTTGGTTTTTTTCCAAATTTGTGTGCTTAAGATATTAATCTCATGAAACCCTTGCATGGAATATTCGACATCTATCTAAAAATGCACTTATGTATTCCTGTGAGTGAGGAATTATTATTATGAAACCCTTGGTTACTTTTTTGTGCACATTTCTGAAAACCCAAGTCTATAATCGATCTACCCCTGTTCAAATTAATATCCTATCGTTGTTGAATACAACACAACTTCTTTCATTTTTTGTACAATATGCTTTGAACATTGATATATATACATACATATATCTATGTGTATATATATATATACATGTAACTATGTAATTATATGTATCCACAGATACATGTATACATATATTTATATAAATACATACAAATACATCTATATGTACGTATATATATATATATATATATATATATATGTAAACCCAAATCAAATGATGGAAAAAAATTGGATACCCACAAAAAAAAGTCATATGCTTTAATCGAACCCTAAATGAAGTCTAATTGGGATGTAATGTGTTTGTTGTCCAGTGCTAATGTTAGGAGATTAATATGTAGGAGTGATTTTTAATGGGCACCAAAATGATTTTATAAGGTGCTAACCTAAATTAGACCCATTGACTTTTGAGTAGATTTGAATGATAAAATAGATCTAATTGCATGTTAATAGTGACACAATTAGGTTTTTTGTTTTGCAATGTATATCAGTGATTTTCTTTGTAATTATATGTGTAGGTATATGTACACATATATATACATACAAATATATATGTATATGTGTGCATACATTTAATGACACAGATAAATGTATACTTATATAAATTTTTGTACATATAGATGTTTGTTGATGTATGCTGTCAGCGGTGTGAGCTAACGACCAACATCATTCTCCTTTCAGAATACAAACAATGGTACTCCTGGGTTTTTTGGTTGTTTCTAGCTTGATTTCAACTTCTTTTTATCGCTTGCAACATTGTTTTTCTAACACTTTATAGCTTACAATGTACAGGATCACTGACAATCATGGCACCAAGGAAGAAGAGGAAAAGATCGAGTGGGAGGCGCTTAATTAGAGTACCTCATGGAGTGACATTCAATGTTCCAGATGTTGTTGATGAAGAGCCAACATTGAACATGGACAAGGAAGTTATTTCTGAAAATGCAGAACAAACCAATGAAAATGATGGTTTTGAACCTGCTATTCATAATACTGAGGTAGAAATGGAACCACCACCTGCTGACCATGTGACAACCCGAGATCTGTGCACAAAAACTTGGTCTATGCATGACATGGAAAAATCCATTGCAGATGTTGAGGACAATCGAATGTCAATCAGAGGTTCAACGATGAAATGGGGAATCCTGCCCAGCAGTTTGTGGGCATGGCTCAATGGTGTGACATCCACAAAAAGGAGGGGGCCATGAACAGTCCTAATTGACAAAGAAGAAACTGAAATTGTGTAGTGGTGTAAAAATATGGCTAATATTGACCATGGCCTTCAAGTGTCACAACTTAAGTCAACGGTGGCCCACATGGTTGGAGCAAGGCCTAACCCATTCACAAATGGGATACCAGGGAGGTCATGGTGGGTTGGCTTTCGTCAAAGGCATCTCGATCTGACAATTCGAACACCCGAAGTAGTGGACACAGATCAAGCTATAATGTTGTGCCCTAAAATAATTTCTTCATTCTATGATAACTTGGAGGAGTTGTACAACAGACACAATTATGGGCCCAACAAAATATGGAACTACGATGAAATAGGTGTGCAGGTTGGAAGAAATTGTGCAATGAGAGTTATTGCAAAAACAGGGATGAAATGTGTTCCACAATTAATTTCTAAAAGTAGAGAATGGATCACTGTTCTAGCTTGTGTTAGTGCAGCAGGTCAAGCTATACCTGGTTACTATTTGTTCAAATCCAAAAGGAACATTAGAAACTATATTGTTAACTATAAGCCAAGGGAATGCATGGCAATCCAAGAGCATGCTTGGATGACCAAAGAATTATTTATGGAATGGTTAAAACACTTTGCAAGAAATGTCCCAGGAGGGGAGTCACAAACCAACAGACAACTTCTCATCTTTGACGATCATGGTAGCCATGTGGCATTCAAAGCAGTTGAAGGAGCAAAGACTATGGGAATAGATTTTCTCACACTTCCAGCACATTGCAGCCACAAATTGTAGCCCCTTGATGTTAGTGTGTTCTCACCATTTAAGAAATACTTCAAAAAATAAAGGAGTATATGGCTCTCTAAAAATCCTCAACTTGACATTGGAAGGGAAGAGTTGGCAACACTTGCCAACAAAGCTTTTGCACAAGCTTTAACTCTTAATAACATTGCAAGTGGTTTTAGAAGAACATTAATTTGGCCATTAGATCGACATGCACTTGACTTGGATATGGGGCCAATCCAAGCTTTTGTGGTTGAAGAGCAAGGAACCACATTGGGAGCAGAAACTGAGGGTGATACAGCTGATGATGAGGCACAGTTCATGGCAGCGAAGACTTGTTTGAGGATAGCAGGTTGGAATGAGAAACAAATTGGACAGTTTGTGGAAACCTTTTCAGTAGGCATTCCCCCAAATCCAACTAACGAAGAAGGATATTTCCTAGAAAATATTGAGGCAACAAAAATTCAACAAGAACCAACAGTTCAATCATGTAATCAAGCAGCTGGAAATGAAGAGTCTCAATCTGCCATATGAATTTGAAGATGCAGCTTTGAACCTAGAGGTGCATCTTAATTTCAGATGAAAGTGGATGAAGGGTTGTACATGCCATCACCACCAGATGTTGATCTTGAAGATGTCATCCATTACTTCACAACTAGGGGAAATTGGGAGGATGAAAATGATGAAGAGGATGGAGTCGATGGTAATGACTCAAGCAACGAAGAGGATGACTATGTGCCAAGCACACAAGTCAATGATTAGAAACTAGTAGGCAAGAGAAGCAATTTTTTACAACTCCCAATGCAAAGGGTGCACTAATCATCTAATAGAGGTCACAATGGGGTCCTACGCCTTAGTAGGCAGTCTCAAATTTTGACATCGGATGATTTCTTCAATTTGCTGAATAAACAGAAGGCACAAAAATGAAGAAACCAAGAATTGCAACAAAGGAAAAGGGAGCAAATGGTTGAAAAGAAGGAAAAAAGAGAAGCAATCCTCGCATAGAGGGAGGCAAAGAGATTGGAGCGTGTTGTAAAAAAGTAGAAAATTGCAGAGCAGAAGTTGAGGCAGCGACATGAAAAGGAGTTTCAAAGGGAGCAAGAAAAGATTGCTTGACAGTTGAAGGAAAACCAAAAGTAGGCAGAAAGAGCAGAAAGAAACAAAAGTAAGAGTACCCCTACAACTCCTCTTCCAAGTCAACATCGAATTTTAAGGGACATGAAATTAACATTTTGGTTCCAGCCTTTTCTGCTCTTAGTAGCCTACAAAATAGGTCTTCTAAAGGCTACTCTCCACAGTTACAACTCACTCCAGAGGCAAGTCATGCATTGCTTGCTTGTATAGCAAGTGCCATACAGAACAATCCACAATCCTTAACATCTTCTCTAGTTGATGCGGAGTCAGTTGACCCCTAAGGACACACCACTTCTTAATCAGATCTGTGGATGTCTAATTAAGATTTTTTGTTGTCAACTTTTTGACCTTGAAGTGTTGTAGAGTTATTTTCGTAAAAATAAATGCTAGTCCATTGTATTGGACAGCCAAAGGATACTAGTATGCTGTATTGGATAGCCAAAGGATACTAGTGTCCAATTTTGTAGAACTAAATGGTATTTTGTTGTCAACTTATCTACTTCGATGTGTGCCAGCGTGTTTTTTGTAAGATTGAAGACTCCTTGTCTTCTTTCCAACTTTGTCTTAATCATGTTTATGATGTAATAAATTTGATTTCAGCCTAGGAATGTTTTGGGAGTTGTCCAAGTTAATGATCTATGCTTTTGTGATTTGAAATCAGTTTTGTGTTCATTGTATTCATTTATCATTTTGTTGGATATGTGTTTGTTGTATTCATCTAACTAACATTGTTGAAAATTTAAATGTACATTAAGAAATGTATGTGATTGAAATTCAAAAAATTATGTACCTATATATATACATATACACACATACAACTATGTATATGTGCATACATATACATATATATGTATACATACATATATATATGTATATGTATGCATATACATAGTGTGTGTGTGTGTGTGTGTATATGTATGTATACACAAATAAGTATATGCATACATACATATATATATAACTATACATCTATATATGTAGCATATCCATAAATTGTAACTGTAAGTGTAAGTGGAAATCAATCTAATTGTAAATTGTAAGTTTACAATGAATAAGAAAATCCCATTGTTCAGGTTCATGAATGAACATTATAAATGAACACAATGTCTACCAGGTCACAGCCAAAGTAAACTCTTGAAAGACTTGACTTGAAATGTCATCTTGCAATTTGACATGCTCTTTACAACCTCCCTAGTTGTGTATACATGCATACATACATATATATATATATATACATACATACATACATACATACATACATACATACTATATATATATATATATATATATATATATATAAATATATATATATATATATATATATATATATACATACATACATACATACATACATACATATATGTATGCATACACAACTAACTATATGCATACATATATCTATACATCTATATGCAACATGGGTATGTGCAGGGATCATGATAGGCCAAAAGTGGCAATATGATGGGTATGTGGTGACAACTATTTTTACCCAAAATTGATGAAATGAAAAGGGTTTTAAAGGAGATTCACAGCTTTCCACCAATATAAATTATGCTTTACTTTGAATTTAACAAGTAATTATTATTCATTTTCTATTCAAATTACGACTATAATCCTAATTGATAGGCTGATTGAAAAATCTATAGCTTTCAAACAATATCACATTTTTTGAATCCAAAATATGCATCACATTCTATGCTTCGTATACTATAGGATTAAAAAAAAAAAAAATTGAATTTCATGAAGTTTTGACCAAGTTAAGGTGGTTAGACATCTGAGTTTTTATATTTTTTAAAAGTTGTAATAAAAATTCATAATTAATTATTTACTTGGAAAAAATTACAAAAATATGCATCACATTGGGGCTAAGTCCTCTACTTATATCTAAAATCTTATAAAAAATATTATCATTTTATTGTGGTTAGGGTGGTCAGATAGACACCTACTTCTTTTCCCCAAATTTAAGTACCACTATATTGAAATTTCAAATTTTCACCAAATAGATTTTTTTAAAACATACCTAGTAGTTTAGAAACTACATTCAATTTGCTACAGATTCTATTCTTACACATTTTTGAAATAATATAGATAACTTATTCAAATTTTTAATTCAAGTTTCCTAACTCTGATTTTTTTGAAATTATAAAATTAATCTATTTGAAATTATAAAATTTTCAACACATACACTTGGAAATCAATCTAATTGTAAATTGTAAATGTAAGTTTACAATGAATAAGAAAATTGAACATTATAAATGAACACAATGTCTACCAGGTCACAACCAAAGTAAAGTCTTGAAAGACTTTACTTGAAATGTAATCTTGCAATTTGACATGCTCTTTACAACCTCCTAGCCATTTGACATGCCCGCCACAACAAAAAAATATAATAGAACAAACAAACATGGACAATAGTTATTGAAATAAATAAAAAGACATACTAGTTAGTCAACAATATAGAACAATAATTGAAACTTAGAGCCATTTGAACAAAAATCCTTAATTATTTTGTGTGTTGACAAACACAATTACCAAATTGCCCACCATGAACATTTTTGCACCACCTCTCCTTGTTCTCCCATGCCTACAAGAAAATATTTACAACCACGAGTAGTCACAACCGAGGCTAGTAACATACAAACATCATATGACCGTTGAAATAATGCATGTACAACATCACATAATTAATCAAGTTCAACATATTAAAAGATCCATATGGAATAGATAAATATATGTAAAAACATATAAATGTTAATAGAATTGTATACCAAGATTTAATCAACTTATATTCATTGTTTCTCATCAACCTCAGATATATGAGGAATGTGCAAAGGATGCCATTCAATGGTATGTAGTATGGAGAGGATATTAGTAGAGGAGAATAATTGTGAATGCCACTGGCTACTATCCCTCCTATTTAGAAATTTGAATCTAACAATTGAATGCATTCAATTTGATTGTTGTGTTTCAAATTTGAATTTGTTATAGCATTTGAATTTGTAGTTGCCACTTACGTAGGTTTCTAGAGATGATATGACTGAATTTTGCATTATATTTGGATTTGATATTTATTTGGGGAGCCTTATATATCTGTGATTTTTTGCAGGTTTGTATGCATGCATATAGTCATACAAACATAAGCATACATGCAAACATTCATAGAAACATAAGCATACATGAATGTATTCATATAAACATATACATATGTATACATTGCAAAAAATCATTGATATACATTGCAAAGCAAAAAAAACACCTAAATGTGTCACTATTAACATTTAATTAAAACTATTTTATCATTCAAATCTGCTCAAAAGTCAATGCGTCTAATTCACGTTAGCACCTTATAAAATCATTTTGGCGCCCATTAAAAATCACTCATACATATTAATCTCCTAACATTAACATTGGACACAAAACACATTACACCCCAATTAATCATTCATATATGTATGTATGTGCATATATATATGTATATACATATATATATGTATATATATGTATGTATGTGCATATATATATGTATATATATGTATACATGTATATGTATATATATGTATACATGTATATGTATATATATATATGTATGTATGTGCATACATACATACATACATTCATACATATATGAATAACACGTGTGTATACATACATATATAATTTAATTGCATCCTAATAAGAATTAGGACTACCATTGTTTGCACTTTGAAAGGAGAATGATGTTTGTTGCTACCTCACAACATAGACACACAAATTTATATATACGTACATACATACATATATACATACATACATACAATGTGAGAAAAAAAACCAGCACCATGACCCAACAAAATCAAATAGCACATGGCAAAAAGGCGTGTAAGAGGAATGATTTATTTCATAAACAAGCAGTAATAATTTTTCAATGATTGAATAAACCCATCATTGGTCGTGAAAGATGCAAAAGAAAATGATTAACCAGTACCATTGTTTGCATTTTGAAAGGATAGGCAAAGGATACTGACATATATATCGATCTGCTAAATTAACAAGAGACAATAGACACATTCATTTACAAATTCAATAAGTTGTGTGCTTAATAATTAAATAACTACAAATTGCATAAAATGATGAGATTTTCAATTTACCCATGACCATGCTGAAAGAATTGCTGCAAAAATTAGAAGAATTCATTTTGGAGATCTTATAAAGACACCAAAAAAGGCCTTCATTTACTTATAAAGTAAAGTAAAAAGACAGTGCATAAAAATAAATGTTAAATGCATAACTCATGAAAATAACTATAAGTAGAATGTACAAAGCACATTGTACAGTAAATGAAAGAAGTTGTGCTATATTCAACAACAATAGGATATTAATTTTAACAGAAGTAGATCGATTACACACTTGGGTTTTCAAAAATGTGCACAAGAAATTAACCGAGGGTTTCATAATAATAATTCCTCACTCGCAGGAATACAGAAGTGTGATACATACATACATACATACATACATACATACATATATATATGAACAACACATGTGTATACATACATATATAATTTAATTACATCCTAATAAGAATTAGGACTACCATTGTTTGCACTTTGAAAGGAGAATGATGTTTATTGGACACACAACTTTATATATACATACATACTGTGATAGGTCGAATGTGAGCGTTAGAAATCAAGCAGCAAGCAAAAGAGTGCAAATAAACACCAAAACAACCTACACCTCAAGATTAGCCTAAGTTGGAAACAATGCAAGACAAAGCAACGAAATAGACCCTTATACCTTGCGTTGAGTCGATCCTTTGGTTGGCCCTTCAATCTTGGATGTGTATGCTCCTTTGATGGCAAGTAGAGGATGTGAAGATGGAAATGAAGCTTGGAATCATGAAAATGGCTAAGTGTTGGTTGAGAAACAAAACTGCAAGAGTTTGGCTAGCACAAATGATCCCCCCAAAATGAGAGAAAAGAGGGGGTATTTATAGGATTTTTGGGAAATCCTAGGGGAAATGGACGGTTGAGATTGATCCACCAAATATCAAGATGTAGGGCTAAGGTGAGTTGAGAACTCACAAGCCCTCACATCTTGACATGTGGCATGTGAGATAGCCCTAAAAGGTGAAGTGGAAATGAGGTGGAAGGAGAAGGACATGACATGGAGAGGGGTACAAAGTACCTTGGGATTGGACAAGATCTCCTCATAAAGGAGGACCTTGTCCCCATGTGGGAGAGAGAACAAGTGGGGAATTAAAAATTCCTCAAGTATTCTCATGGGGAGATGGGAAAGAATTTTAAATTCCAAAGGGTGCATTAGGAGATTAAAAAGTGAATTAAAAATTCACATGGGGAAGGGAGATGCCTTGTCAAAAAAGAAAAGCATTTAGTAAGGTTGACTAAGGACACATGTCATAAAGGACATGGGGAAGAGAAAAGGAATTTAATATTCCTTGGAAGGATAAAAGGAATTAAAAATTCCTTGAGAGGTTGATTAGGCTAGTTAGTGAAGGATTAGAAGATGGTTAGGTGGCTAAGAGAGATTAGAGGCCAACTTGCAAAAGTTGGAGGATGTGACACCTCCTAATCAAGGATTAGGCATGTGCACATCCTAATGATGAGATTAGAAGAAGGATTAGGATAAGATAAAAATGATGGAGGATGTGACATGAGGAAGAATTAAATAAATGTGATATTTATTTAATTCATTTGATGAAAGAGGAAGGTATTTAATTATTTAACTAGATACCTTAGCGATTAGAAGAACTTAAGGATGTTAATTAAAGGGGATAAATTTGGATAAATTAAGTGCCCGAATTTAGATGTCTACATGTTTCCCCTCTTTGAGATGATGTTACAAAGTAGGATCATTTCAAAGAATATTAAAACATAGAACCTAGAAGAGGATGGTTAGATTGGGAAAGATGCCCCAGTCATTCAAAGGAGTGACTAGGAAGGGAAAAAGAAAATGATGAAAATTAGGGATGAATGATGCCCCCTTGAGAGGACATGCGGGTTCAAGAGAACACAAGTGTGCTCTCGAAATGGATGAGATGATGTAAGGGAGCTAAAGAAGATGATGCAATGTGATGGAAGATTGGGAGGGGAGTGTGATGAATGATGAATGGATGGGGGGGATTTGAGGATGCGAGATGAAATGCAATCTAAATGCAATTTGCCATCGTCAGAGCACTGATTTTTGCTATAGCATAAGACACAAGACGCCAGGGTATGAAGAACCAAGGCAGATTGGTGTCTAATGCAGAAAACAAACATAACAAACAAGAAGGCTATCCCAACACCCCAAAGTCACGATGACCTTGGTCGGGCCAGGTATTGGGATAACCACAAGCACACAAGGATGCCCCAGCATAACACAAGACCTCAGGGATCTTGGTGGGTACTACGTGGGACAACCAAGAAGACAAAGAAAAGATCAAGATATACCCCTATGTTGACGAGTCAAAGCACACCATGATATGATGGATCAAGGCGACAATGACAAGTGATGATAGGGAGCTCAAATGATAAACAAAAGCCAAAAGCATCAAAAGATCACAATGAATTTCAAATGTCCTTTGCCATAAGATCAATCAAGGGGATGGATGGGATTGATGAGGTCTGTTAGGAAGGATGCATCCTTTTGAGACCGATGATGGATACTAAAAGATTGATATGATGCAGGATATTCAGAACTGATTGGATTTAATGATACAAGTGAATCTCATTTGTTAAGATCTAGCTAGATAAGGGCATAGCTTGACGACGCGACACAAGAGACATGACACAAGATAAGAGACTTCGATGGATGGTAAAGACGGGATAGACAATAGGAACAAGAGTTGAAGACTGATGATGGATGATAAAGGATCAGATGGGAAAAGCAGAAAGACCGATGATGGAACCCCGGGGGCAGATCAAATGATCGACCTTGCCTACGTGAAAGCGCAAGGGCAACGTAGTTCGATGGAAGGCCAAAGACAAGTGATGGATGAAAGATGATGGGATAACCCCAGATAAGGGGATAAAATGATTGGATCGACACGATGGGACAAGATAGACCTGTTGGATTGGATTGGAGGATGATGGTGATCACGAAGTTCAGGGATGGGATAGTTATCCAAGTCATCAAAAGAGGAATTGGGAGGATGAAAGGATGGATAAATGAATGATGAGATAGGATAGAAGATTGAAAAGATGTGGAAAAGAAGAAGTGATGATGAGAGGTAGATGGAATTGGGTTGCGTGGGATTATGAGATGGGATGAGGGGAGAGGATGGGGGGAGGAAAAGGATTCTTTGGGTGGATTGGATAGAGGGTTAAGGATTTGGATGAGGAAAAGGTGACCAGATGGATAGATGACTGATTCTAGAAGGTGAAGGGTGGGAACAGGTGGAAGATTACTCAGAATGAGGAAACGATTGATCAAGAGTATGGAATGAGAGGTTGAAATGATAGAAGGAGGTTTGATGAATGTTTGAAATGATATGAGATTCAATGAAGTTTTGAGATGATAGATGAAGGTTCGAAATAGATGAATGGTTAGATGAAATGGATGAATGGATTTATGGATGAATAGGACAGAGTTGAAGAAGATGGAGGGAGGGATTTGAAGACTTTGTTCGATATCCAAAGATTTTGACTGCAGAGGGACGAAAGCTCAGATTGGGATAAGATTAAAGCTCAAATGAGGATTGGATTGAAGACTAGAATGATTGGAGGATGTGATGGGATGAATTCTACACCAAGCTCTGGGGTTGAAAGGGCATAAAGTGTTGACAATCAGATTTTTCCAAATTTGGCAATTTTCAAAAATATCAAATTTTGCCATTTTAGGAAACGTCATGGTCGTATGTTTGAGAGTCCCAATTTTTGCTAAGAAATACCCATTGGTGAGATAGGATGATTTTGAGGGTCAAGATGAAAGTTTACCCATTGGTGAGATAGGATGATTTTGAGGGTCAAGATGAAAGTTTGAGGCCCCGAAAATGGGTCAAAACGGGTTCCAATGGCTTTCAGGTCAAACGGACACCCGAGTCAAAAGTTATGGCCTCTGAAAGCTTTGGTGTAAAAATCACAACCCCAAAAAATATGGTTTTTCGATAAATTTTGAAATTTTCAAGACATGGGTTTTGTCCGGGGCGTCGAAAGGAAAAATGGGTAGGGAATTTTTTTTTATGGGCTACCTTGGATTGCACGCTGGAGGGGAAAAGTGGCAGTGGCCACGTGGACCGGTCCACCGCCGCAGGTGGACGGGTCCGCCGCCAGGGTGGCAGGTCCATCGCCGCCGGTGGATGGGTCCACCGCCGAGCGAACGGGTCCGCCGCCGCCGGGGGCGGACGGATCTGCCACCAGAGGCGGATAGGTTCGCCGCCGCCGATAGCGGACAGGTCCGCCACCACCAGTGGTGGATGACCAGCCGGGTAGGGAGGGGGAAGGGAGGATGGGGAGGGGATGGAGGGAGAGGATGGGGGATAGGGGAAGATGGGATGGAGAGGGATGGAATAGTGAGACAGGGAGGTGATGGTGGATGGGGATGAAGAGGGATGGGGGATAGGGGGAACGGATCGGCGCGGATCAGGACGATCAGATCCGGCGGATCCGCGTCAGGACAAGATCAGACGTCAGATCCGATCAAAATCAGATCAAGATCACGTCAGATCAAAGATCAGATCAAAATCACGATCCGCTCAGATCAATCGAATAAATCGATCCGCCAGATCACGAGATCCGCGAGGATAGGGGAAGATGGGATGGAGAGGGATGGAATAGTGAGACAGGGATGTGATGGTGGATGGGGATGAAGAGGGATGGGGGATAGGGGGATATGGGAGGATGGGGGAGATGGGATGGAGAGGGATGGGGGGAGTGGATGGGGGATGGGAGAGATGGGGGGATGGGATGGGAGGGGATGGGGGGAGGAGATGGGGGATGGGGGGAGATGGGATGAAAATGATGTATAGCAAGAAGATGGGTGCATAGCCGAGAGCGTAGCAGGAAGCATAGCGGATGGAGGGAATGCAAATCAGGAAGTTGCCCCCGAGTGCAGATGGGGATTTACGCATGACGCCTGTTTGCCAGGTTTTCATCATGGTACTTATCCAAGGCGCTTGTTTGCCAAGTTTTCACCATTGGATAGATGATTTCTCTTTACTATTTTATTTTTATTTTTATTTTTGACTTTTTGATTCTTTTTTTTTATTTTTTTGACTTTTCTGGATTTTTGGACTTTTTTGACTTTTTTGGATTTTTGGACTTTTTGGATTTTGAACTTTTTTGGATTGTTTGGACTTTTTGCAGAGCATGCAGAAGGAGATGGATAAGGATAGGGAGGCAAATAAGTGGATTTAGAAGACATGCGATAAGGATACGGATGAAGGACTCAAGCATCAAGTTCCATACGAGGTATTAAGAGCTCATGTTCGAACCGACTATTGGATGTTGGTACAACCTTAGGATAAATGGATTATGCTAGAGGATGAATGAGAGGGATTTGATGGGGAAGGTACAGGGGATAATGGGTGGGATATTGGAAATGGTATGGATAGAATGATGGGGTGGATACGTGATGGGGAGATGTGTTCAGGACCAACATTGGCACATGTGGTGAGGTGGATGTGAAAAGATAAGAGGATTAATGGATGGAGAATGTGGGGATAATGGAGGAGATGGAATAGTGAAGTTCGGGACATAGGGACCCAAAACAGACTTAGGAGATGAAAGGGGGGTATGCTTAGCTTTTGGATTAGCAACTTTGGATGTTCTTATAGATTTTTCATTTGATGGCATTGCATCTTTTTTCTTTGGGATCCACATGGTTTTGATCTTTGCTTTGCTGGCTCTTTGCGAGCTATAGATTTGATTTTGATTTTGGATTTTGTTTTTCGTTTCTTTACCATGTCTTTTAGAGGGGACATGGGGAGCTTTGGATTCATGTGGGTGTTTGGATTTATGCATTTTTATGTTAGCATCCAAAGTGCATTTATTAGCAATGGGATGGGTGTGAGGGGATGGACGATGTGGAGCAATGGAGGTAGGAGTATGTGGATTACGTGTAGATGGGGTATGTTTAGGTATGTGCCTTTTTTGATCTTGATTATGGGATATGCGAGAGGGATGTTTATGATGGATGATATGTATAGGTGTTGAATGGGTGAAAGGATGAGATGGAGGAGGTGATCTTGGGATATACAGACCCAAGATGGATAGAGTAGATGAAGGATGGGAGATGGTGGATGGAGGGATGTAAGGACCCAAAATGGATGGAGCAGATGAAGGAGGAATATGGACGGTTGTTTTGAGGTGATACAATAGAGGAGGAGGGATGGCAGCATACGATTTGGTGGAGTGATGGGAAGAGCCCACATTTCTCTTGGAAAAGGCTCTTGAGGACGTCTAGAGGTTGTACCAATGTGTTTAGATTGTGAGTCTTGGGGAATAGATCCAAGACCTTGCATGCAGATTTGTTCTTTGACTTGGATGGGCTCTAAAATACCTTGCTCATGAAGGCCTAGACCTTTTCCTTGATAGTTCATGTTCTTGAGCATTCGATCCATGATAGGATTTTTGTTATTCTAAAAACATGATGCAAGTCCATTATTAGGTGGGGGATGATGGGTGGTATATACACTATGTTTTTGTTCTGCAAGGAGGCCACCATGGAAGAATGTGAGAGTACCAAGGGGATATGCAAGCGGTGTGGGGATAGCATTTTTAGGAGATGATGGGAGAACAACACTTGGATGGGTGGTATCAGGAGAGGGAGTAGGGGATATGATAGGATCTGGTTTTGTGGTAGCAGGTTCATGCAATGGAGACAGAGGTGGAGCAGTAGAATCTTGAATGTCAAGAGGATCATGGGATGGAATGGATGGGGGTCTTTGATCTTGAGATGGACTAGATGGGATGGTAGGATCTTCATCTGGAGAAGGGGGATATGTTGGCATGCTTTGGATTTGACTCTTGGCATGACGCATCTTGTGTGGATGGAAGGATGATAGAGTGTTGGAGAGACTCTTCAAGTTAGGGAGATGGAAGGATGGAGGATTCGATGCAGTTATCAGAATGGATTTGGGCGTCGTGGATGGGTTCGATGACTCCTGGAGTAGGAGGTGGATGTTTAACGGATTCGGTAGATGTGATGGTAGGAGATGGGGACTCAATAGATTCAGAGGATGTGATGGTAGGAGACGGGGACTCAGTGGATTCAGAGGATGTGATGATAGGAGATGGGGACTCAGTAGATTCAGAGGATGTGATGGTAGGAGATGGAGACTCAGTGGATTCAGAGGATGTGATGGTAGGAGATGGGGACTCAGTGGATTCAGAGGATGTGATGATAGGAGACGAGGACTCAGTAGATTCAGAGGATGTGATGGTAGGAGATGGGAACTCAGTGGATTCAGAGGATGTGATGGTAGGAGATGGGGACTCAGTGGATTTAGAGGATGTGATGGTAGGAGATGGGGACTCAATGAATTCAACGGATGTGATGGTAGGAGATGGGGACTCAATGGATTCAGAGGATGTGATGGTATCATCAATGATAGGTGTTGGATGGAGAAGGGTCTCGTCACTAACGACCATGGATGATGGGTTGGGATGGCAGGGTTCCACAACTGCAATGTGTGGAGTGGGGGATGTTTCCTTTGTTATAAGTCCTTGGAGAAACTTGGATACGCTAGGCTGAGATGGCGAGGCGGGAGTGGATGAATGTTTATGGATTAGTGGGGGATTAGGACTAGGGATTGGTGGGCTAGGATTGGATAGGGGAATGGGATTGGATGTAGGACTGGGAATAGATGGGGGATTAGGTGAAGGGTTAAGATAGGGGTATGGGGAGTTAGGATAGGATGACACGGACGGTGGATCATTGGTAGAAGATATGGGTGGCGTGTTGTAATAAAGGTATTGGGATGGTGGATTAGGACACAAGGAGGCAGGTGGTGGATTGTAGTAAGGGTATGGGGATGGTGGATTAGGATGAGAAGATTGAGGTGGTGGATTAATATAGGGAGATGAGGATGTTGGATTAAGGTAAGTTGGTTGGTGTGTTTGACTAGGATAGGAAGATGTGAATGTAGGATTAGGCTGAGCGGATTGGTATGGGAGATTAGGGTAGTGGGTACATGTGGATGAAGGATTGAGATAAGAGGATGTGGATGGGGGATCAAGATAGGGGTATTGTGATGGAAAACTAGGATAAGGGGATGACGTAGATGAAGGATATGATGGATATGATGGACATCCCTTGTCAAAGGTAGCATAAGGAGTGTGAATAGGCATAGATGAAGACATGATGGGATAACTTGATGGGGTGATTGTATTTTGGAAAGTGGGTGGAGAAAGCTTACTAGCAATGATAGTGTCAAGGGGATCTATGTCGTATACCTCTTGATCAACAAGACTTTCATTATCATCATTGACGTAATTAGGGTTTCCCTTGACCACTATTGATGGAGGATATGAATTCATGATGATGAAAGGATAAAGATGATGGATGAAATATTTTGGATGGAATCGGACTAAAGCTCAAATCGGGATTTAGGACAAGCTCAGATTGGGATTGGATTAAAACTCAGATTAGGATGATTGGATGATTGGATGGGATTGATTCTGACAATTGGATTGGATGATCAAAGGATGATTATGACACCGAATCTGCTTCGAGATGGAAGTAGATTGATTGGGTCGAATGTGATTAGATTGGATTGGATAAGGTCGATTGATGATTGATTGATAAGATCGACCGATGGATGTCGTTCAGAGATTACCCTAGGTGACTTAGGATGCAGATTGATCAGATTAAATGACAAAGAGATGATTGGGGCACCGAATCCACTTTGAGATTAAAAATGGATTGATTGGGCCGACGATGATGATTAACTTAGGATGGATGACAACCCTAAGAGGATATTAATGATGATGATCAGATCAGACACTTCAGTCAATTTGGATAATAACCCGAGACGAAGTTCAGAGGATTTGGATGACTTGATTGGAGGAATGGATGATAGAAATGGATGAACAAATACTCAAAATGAGCAAATGGTTGATCGGGATGGATGATCGATTATTCGAAACAAGTAAACGGATGATCAGAACGATAGAACGAGAGTTCAGAATGATGAAAGGAGGTGCGAAATGTATGAATGTTTACTCAGAACAAGTAAACGGATGATCAAAATGATAGAATGAGATTTTGAAATGATGAAAGGATGTGTGAAATAGATGAACGTTTACTCAGAACGAGTTAACAGATGATCACAATGATAGAATGAGAGTTCAGAATGATGAAAGGATGTGTTAAATGGGTGAATGTTTACTCGGAATGAGTAAATGGAGAGAGTGGTAGGGTATACCCCCCTCGAGGAGGTAGATGGTGAAGAAAAAAGGTGCCCCGGCCAACTTCTCAAAAGTATGAAGTGGTATATATCATCGGAAAGAGCACGAAAATACAAGAGGAACTGCCTTTGAACGGAGTCAATCAGATAAACGGTGTGGAAATGGCGGCCCTGGGAAGAAAGAGCAAAAGGACAGGTCCACCACAGCAAAAGGACAAGTCTGCCACTGCACTAGGACAGGTCTGCCACTGCACTAGGACAGGTCCGCCATTGCACTAGGATAGGTCTGCCACAGCACAGGGACAGGTCCGCCACTGCACTAGGACAGGTCCGCCACTGCACTAGGACAGGTCTGCCACAGCACAGGGACAGGTCCGCCACTGCACTAGGATAGGTCCGCCACAGCACAAGGACAAGTCCGCCACAGCACAGGGACAGGTCTGCCAAAGGATAAGTTTAAGCTTGATGTTTTGATGGGTGGCAAAGGCAAAGGACCCAAATTGTAGCAATCATAAAAAGACTTGGCCAAACTGATAATCACTGGTTTTTTTTGCACAAGAAAGATAATTCAAGTAGCACAACCCTAAGATTAGTAGAAACGGGTATGGTCAACAAAGTCTTCTACTCTAGGATGCACATGGTTTCTAAGGAGTCCTCGATATACACCCGGTACGTGAGGCCCAAACCGTGAACACCAACCCATTACAAGCATGAGTCGGGAACCTTAGCGAGATACTAAAGGCTCAGACCAACTCTTCACGTCATCCCGATGCTTCGCCAATTACAATGTGGTTGGATTGAGGTACAGCTTTTTCTCTCCCCCCTTTATATACCCCACCGATACGTGTGGTTGGAATCATCTCTTGGGGTGATGAAATCCCCAAGCAGGTCCCGCTAAGAAAGTGAAAAATAGGTGACTCAAAAGGACTTGGAAAGCTACGATTTCTTGTCACCCAAGATTGCCAAATGGCGCAAGGGGATTGGATACGTCAAATAGCCTTCCCAAACACACCAAGCAAGGTTTATTGACACCCCTTTAATTAAACTATCTTCCTATTTTACCAAAAGACAATTCGGGAAAACCTAAAATTTTTACCTTCTGGAGGACTGGTCTGCCACTCTGTTAGGACAGATCCGCCACTGAATTAGAACAGGTCCGCCACTGCACTGGGACAGGTCCGCCACTGAATTAGGACAGGTCTGCCACTGAATTAGGACAGGTCCGCCACTGCATTAGGACCAGTCCGCCACTGAATTAGGACAGGTCTGCCACTGAATTAGGACCAGTCCGCCACTGAATTAGGACCAGTCCGCTACTCTGTAACCTGGACCTGCAAAAATGCAAAAAATAGCAAATGTGAAAGAAAGAGACCCGTTTGTGGGTCCCACCGGGTGTGCCAGAAATGTGATAGGTCGAATGTGAGCGTTAGAAATCAAGCAGCAAGCAAAAGAGTGCGAATAAACACCAAAACAACCTACACCTCAAGATTAGCCTAAATTGGAAATAATGCAAGACAAAGCAACGAAATAGAACCTTATACCTTGCGTTGAGTCGATCATTTGGTTGGCCCTTCGATCTTGGATGTGTATGCTCCTTTGATGGCAAGTAGAGGATGTGAAGATGGAAATGAAGCTTGGAATCATGAAAATGGCTAAGTGTTGGTTGAGAAACAAAACTGCAAGAGTTTGGCTAGCACAAATGATCCCCCCAAAAATGAGAGAAAAGAGGGGGTATTTATAGGATTTTTGGGAAACCCTAGGGGAAATGGACGGTTGAGATTGATCCACCAAATATCAAGATGTAGGGCTAAGGTGAGTTGAGAACTCACAAGCCCTCACATCTTGACATGTGGCATGTGAGATAGCCCTAAAAGGTGAAGTGGACATGAGGTGGAAGGAGAAGGACATGACATGGAGAGGGGTACAAAGTACCTTGGGATTGGACAAGATCTCCTCATAAGGAGGACCTTGTCCCCATGTGGGAGAGAGGACAAGTGGGGAAGAAAAATTCCTCAAGTATTCTCATTGGGGAGATGGGAAGAATTTTAAATTCCAAAGGGTGCATTGGGAGATTAAAGTGAATTAAAATTCATGGGGAAGGAGATGCCTTGTCAAAAAAGAAAAGCATTTAGTAAGGTTGACTAAGGACACATGTCATAAAGGACATGGGGAAGAGAAAAGGAATTTAATATTCCTTGGAAGGATAAAAGGAATTAAAAATTCCTTGAGAGGTTGATTAGGCTAGTTAGTGAAGGATTAGAAGATGGTTAGGTGGCTAAGAGAGATTAGAGGCCAACTTGCAAAAGTTGGAGGATGTGACACCTCCTAATCAAGGATTAGGCATGTGCACATCCTAATGATGAGATTAGAAGAAGGATTAGGATAAGATAAAAATGATGGAGGATGTGACATGAGTAAGAATTAAATAAATGTGATATTTATTTAATTCATTTGATGAAAGAGGAAGGTATTTAATTATTTAACTAGATACCTTAGCGATTAGAAGAACTTAAGGATGTTAATTAAAGGGGATAAATTTGGATAAATTAAGTGTCCGAATTTAGACGTCTACACATACATACATACATATATATATACATACATATACATACATATATATATATGTATGTATGTATGTATGTATGTATATATGTATGTGCATACATACATACATACAATGTGGGAAAAAAAATAGCACCATGACCCAACAAAATCAAACAACACATGGCAAAAAGGCATGTAAGAGGAATGATTTATTTCATAAACAAGCAGTAATATTTTTTCGAACATAAAATAAACCCATCATGGGTCGTGAAAGATGCAGAAGAAAATGATTAACCAACACCATTATTTGCATTTTGAAAGGATAGGCAAAGGATACAGACATATACATCGATCTGCTCAATGAACAAGAGACAACAAAAACATTCATTTACAAATTCAATAAGCTATGTGTTTAATAATTAAAGAACTACAAATTGCATACAATGATGAGATTTTCAATTTACCCATGACCATGCTTAAAGAATTGCTACAAAACTTAGGAGAATTCGTTTTGCAGATCTTATAAAGACACCAAAAAAGACCTTCATTTACTTATCATTTAAAGTAAAAATAGAGTGCATAAATATAAACATTAAATGCACAACTCATGAAAATAACTATAAGTAGAATGTACAAAGCACATTGTACAATAAATGAAAGAAGCTCTGCTATATTCAACAGCAAGAGGATATTAATTTTAACAGAGGTAAATCGATTACACACTTGGGTTTTCAAAAATGTGCACAAAAAATTAACCAAGGGTTTCATAATAATAATTCCTCACTCGCAGGAATACAAAAGTGTGTTTTTAGATAGATGCAAAATATTCTAGGCAAGGGTTTCATGAGATTAATTCCTCAAGCACACGAATTTGGAAAAAACCAAGCAAGGGTTTTCACAAATACATATGTATTTTAAATGGGTTTGCTGATTTATGCCCATAGTGACGTGTTTTTTTATAAAAAGGTCAAAGCAAACCAAAAAATATTATTTTGCAAACATGTGGTCAAACCCACAAAATTCCTCATCATTTCTGGAGACAAAATCAATAGGCAATCGACTTTACCAAGTCATAATAAATAATCATTTAACCCCAAAAAAACCCGTATTTGGAAAAACAAAGCAAGGGTTTTCACAAAAATGGCATATACTAAATGGGCTTGCCGATTTATGCCCATATTCACATGGGTTTTTTTATAAAAAGGTCGATGCAGACCAAAAAATAATTTTTTGCAGACACGTGGTCAACCCCACGAAATTCCTCTATCATTTATGCAGACAAAATCATGATACAATCGACTTTAATAGGTCGTGAGCGTGTGGTAAAATGAGGAGAGGAAATCATTTAACCCCAAAAAAACCCATGTGTAAAACACCAGCACCATGACACGACAAAATCAAATAGCACATGGTGAAAAGGCGTGTAAGAGGAATGATTTATTTCATAGACAAGTTGAAGTAATAATTTTTCAATCATCAAATAAACCCTTCATGGGTCATGAAATATGCAGAAGAAAATGATTAACCAGTACCATTGTTTTCATATTCAAAGGAGAATGATGTTTGATGTTACCTCAAGTCGTGCGAACCAACAGGAGCCATGGAGAGTCGTCGCCATCTGCATTCGCTTCCATTGCTGAGAACCTTCCTGACATAGCGCGCGGTAAAATGAGGGAAAAGAATGGGATACCCACAAAAAAAAATTAGTCATATGCATTAATCAGACCCCAAATGAAGATTAATTGGGGTGTAATGTGTTTGGTGTCCGGTGCTAAAGTAAGGAGATTAGTATGTAGGAGTAATTTTTAATGGGCGCTAAAATGATTTTATAAGGTTCTAACGTGAATTAGACCCATTAAATTTTGAGTGGATTTAAATGATAAAATAGTTTTAATTAAATGTTAGTAGTGACACATTTAGGTGTTTTAATTTTATTTTTTTTGTGGTTATAGCTAACGGATTTTGGGACGTTAGGTGGCGGCGAACGGAAAACACCTCTAAAAGGTGTCTTTTTGAGCAACCTTACAATCTAAGAGGTTCCTTCCCATTTAGAGAAAATTTCAATCTAAGTCCAAACCAACTTTACACAACGGTCTATGATCAATAGACAACAAAAAGTATGGACAAGAAAGGTTGCCAACACACAACATAATGCTTCAAAATTAGTGAACAACATTAACTAAATCACTAAAGAAAACTAAAAAATGCAGTACAACAAAGAAAATCTACTTCAAATTAACTATGGGAGAAGAACCATGTAACATGCAACTAAATCTCAAGAATTCACCAAAGTCAATGAACTTCTATTAAAATTTCAGCAACATGCCTTTACAACAACTCAAATCCCTCTTAAAAATGAGAGAAGACCCCCTATTTATAGTGCTCAAAAAGAAAAATGAGTGGACAAGATTGATTTGCATTGTGTGGCCAAGATTCACTACAAGCTAGGGTTTCACCTAAACCAAAATATATTAAAATTTAAAATTATATCCTTGTCTTTTTCCCTATCTTGTCCTCATGTAGCAACACTGTAGCAATTTTGTCTTTTGCTGATTTCCATTTTGCTGCAGCTACACAGTGAGGAACTCATCATCAATAACAGGGTTGCCCTCACTTCTCTTCATGGTGGAATATTCCATAAATTTTTCGATCAACACCTGGAGCTGCTTGTTCCACTCCAATATATCAGATTGGATTACTTGAAAATTTAGCCTCCTTGATTTGTCCATGATGATATCCTAGTCCTTGTCAAATTTATGCATGTTCTTAATCTTCTGCTCAGAGTGAGAGAAGGCTCAAGCAACAAAACTCATGAAATCTGGCGTTAGTGTATCCGCAGTCCCATTCTCCATTTTCTTGTGAAATTAGGGCTTTATCTTTTCGAGATCTAACTCAATGGTGGGCACATCAAAGTTTGTCATCAGCTTTATGTATTCTTCACAAACAACATAGACTTCCTTGATCCAGTCAATCTCAAGTTCCACCTCACGAAGCACTTGCTCCAATTTTCTCCTCTTTGTGGTCAAGGCTCAATTTCCACGTCTCTACCAGCCAATGATCACATTTTTCCAAAACAAACTCCTTTTCCTAGGATCCATCAGGTACCTTGAGGATGGCCTCAGGTTTGGGGTACGTGATCCTGTATAACTCGGGGAAGTCAATGCAAAACTTCCTTATTCCCTTGAGCACTCTGTAATTCTAGGAATTTGTTGGTGGTTCTAACCACGCAGCTGATGCCCATGTTTCCATTGTAGATGACCTATCTAAACCAATCCTCTGTGGTTGTTGTCCAATTCTTTCTTTTCTCAAGTTGATCAATATGGTCCTTGGACAGTAATTATGGTGGTGCCAAGGATGTGGTGGGGAGCTCTTCTACCGATGACCACAGCTGAATATATGTTGTCAAATCAACCACTTGTGCTTTCAGTTCTTCCTTTGAAATCTTATTCTTATGTATTTGATGCATGATGGTGGCAATGGACCCCTAGAGGTGATAAATTTTCTACTCTCGTGTGGAAATTTCTAGATCAAGGGTGGAGACGGTATAGCTAACCCCCTCTTTATTCACCACTAGGGTGGCTATTTGCATAGTTCTAGATCCAGAGGCATCCATTGTCAACTAAGATTTGAATTTAGGTTTCTTCTCTTTCTTCGTGTTGACCTAGGCTCGGGCCAAGATGGCCTCCAGCCTTGCCTTTGGGTCCCTTGGGGTAGGAGCTTTCTTGTCCAATTGTTTCTCAAGCCACTTAGGCATTTGAGATTCTCCCCTTGGAGATTCATGATCATGCTCTTCTTCATGGGAGTGTTCAATCTTCGTCACCTTACTACCTAGGGTCTCTTGCTTGATCCTTTCTCCTTCTTCATCTGAATCATGAATGAATACAGTTTCCTTTTGTGGAGAATTGGTGGCTATATGCTCTTTGGGGCTGTCTTCCTCTTTGACAGTTTTCTTTTCTTCTTCTTCTTCTTCTTCTTCTTCTTCATGCCCATGTTCTTCAGGCTACTCCATTCCTAGGATTTTGTGTGTTCCATCCTTCTCTTGGGGTTTGTCTTCTTCTCTCTTTTGTTCTTCCTCATTCCAAAAGTCTCCACAATATATTTGGTGCCAGCGTCTTCTCCATCACTCTAAGAGGATTCTATCTCTTCACCTTCACGCGCCACCTCATCAATTGATAGGTGTTGGAAATCAGGATGCTAATGGTAATCATCCACTTCCTCCTCGATCCCCTTTGTGGATTCCTTCTCTCATCTCTCCAACTCCTCAGCTATTTCCATTGTGGCTTTCATTTCTAGTGGTTCAGTTGGAGGATTGGAGGTAGGAATATTAGCAAGAATTTGTTGCAAGGCAGACTAAATAGCTAGGTTCATTAGCACCCTCGAGAGCTTCGTAGGGATGTTCTGCATATTTTGGGAGAATTTCTCTGGAAGTGAGATTGCGAGTATTGTCATTATTGTTGTTTCTAGGGGAAGAGAAGTGGTTGAAGACATGGAGGAAGAAGAGAGCAGAGAGGTGGTGGCGGAGGAAGAGTCTATTATCAACACCTGGGTCATGGGTAGAGTGGAAGCAAGGTGGAAAGAGATATCCACCGTAGGTGGGGAGGTGGAAACCATTGCCTGAGAGGTAGGCAAAGGGGAAACAATAGTAACAACAACAATAACAATAATGGAAAGAGTGGAGGCAGGAGGTGGAGAATTTGGCTGCTCGGCCTCCACTTCCTCTCCTCCTCCATGGAGAGGGTCCTCTTGGATGGTGTCAAGACCTCCTGATGTCTTTGGTCTTTTGGAAGATTCACCCTTCGATTTTTTTCTTGAGTAGACTCGAGGTTTAGATTCCTTGTCAACCACCTCTTTTCTCTTTCTCGATCTACTGACTGGAGGAGATTGGGAAGCTTCTTCCATTGGGGTAGCAGTCGTTTCACTATCAGTTTCACTCATAGGCTCTTCCTAAAGTTCTCCATATGTCAAGGAAATCCCTTGTTGCTTCAATTAGACAACTTTCCTGTCAATCCATTCCTTCATTCGAGCCTCAACGAGCTTTGATAGAATATCAAGGTCATCGACCTATCACTCATCCCAATCAATTAGAGGAAATGGTATATTAGCAACTGCTTCATATTGAGGATCAAATACTATATCCTCCTTGTGTGCTACCTGGTCTAGAATTGGGAACAATTTGACCTTTTTCATAAAATATGTAGTCATCCACATATAGTGCCTCATCTGCACTTCTTTGTCATCCTTGCAATTTTCCAAAAAGTCTTCAACATGATGCACATGGGTGTGTTCAAGCCCGACCACCTTAGTTTTCCATAGGGGTCCATCCATTGTTGGGCAGTGTGGAATTACAAATGATATTCCATCAGCTCCTTGTCAGAATGATCTACACATTGGGAGGTGTGGAGCTCATATTTCCCTTGGCCGAAAGAGAGGAATCCTTGCTTTGTGCTTACTGCTCAAAAGATTGTGTGCATGTTGTAGTTGTCGGGAGGGATCTAACAGTATTATCCGGTCGTTGGGATACATGGGAAGCTTGTATGGTTTCTCCAAGAAACCTTCGGCTCGAATGTAGGTAAGCTTAGGAAACTGAATGAACAAGAAGGCAAACTGTCGGAGGAAAGCATTAGCATTGTGGGAGACTCTCCTTTCGAAGTCACCCCCAAGCAATCTGATAATATGACCTATGAAAGCATAATTGACTTTGTAATATTCCCTCTTGAAGTTCCTGAATTGCAATTGAGGGTACCTATAATAGACCTTCAGCTCCTTGCCCAGTTCTATATCAAGAGCTCTAAACAAGCCCTTGTTTGTGTCTTGTCAACTAGCAAATAGACAAGGTAGGAGGTCATGTAGAACCTTGAGGTCTTCTTAACAACCACAAATTGTTAATGCAAGCAATTGCTTATGATTCTTGCCCAATAGAACTTAGTTTTTCCTCTAAGGATCTCCTCCATGAAGTAAAACATCCACTTTTGGAAATAGACTGTAGTGGGGAGGCCCATGACCTTGCTTAATAAGGTTACCAAATCATGGTAAGCTTCATAGAAGTCGTTGCAATAGAGTTATGGGGAACCTTTGCAGCACTTCCCCTCTTTTCCTTCAACTAGTATTGATTGGTAATCCTTTTACATCCGAGGGGATCTACATCCCACATTTCCTTGGCATCTTTTATGGTAGCTTCTTCCATTTCTCTGAAGGTACGAATGTGAAAAGCTTTCCTTATTAACTTGGCTGATAGATCAACTAGTGTGTTCCCATCCCTATCTACAATGGTTATTGTTTCTTCTCCGTATGCCTCTCTGCAGGCCATCAGTAGTTCAGGGGAAACAAGAGTGGGAGGGAAGTCTACAACCTTAGCCAATCCACTGCTTTTTATCTTTCTAGCATTCTTTGTGGTGGGGCTGATCTAAAATCTTTGTTTGAATTCATAGATATCTACCCGCCCAATGTTCTTGTCAAAGATCTCCCTCGAGGCTGTAGTGACTTTTGAGTTAAGAGGTTCCCCTTGGAACTTATACTTAATATGATCCTTTTCATCTTTCCCATAGGGTGCCTTGGCTATTTTCTTTCCCTTTTCCTTCTCCATGATCACCTCCAAAGGTCCTGCACTTGATTCCATAAATCCTGTGAATGTGAGAGGGGTAACCACATTCAAGCATGAAAACATAGGAAAAGTTAGCCAAAACCATGCAAGAGGTTGTTAGATTGAATAAAACATCATTTAAGAATAATAACATATCTCTCATATTAGCATTAACATTTTATAGGAGAGAGTTTGAGCAATTCGGGTCTAGGGGGTTGGACTTCCCTAGGCTGATGGCAGTTTTGGAGTAGCTACAAGAGGGACGACAATCAGGGCACAGCGGCCCACCTATCCTGACCCGCCTTGGGATTTTGTCTATTTGTGGGGTCCATCAAGGAGGTTTCCCCATTTTGACATGTCGGTCAAAGTCATTTTGATGATTGGAGGGCATCAAGATCATCACTTGAGCAATCAAAATCAAAAGGAGGCTTGGTTGTCAGGGGTTTGCCGTTGAAAATGGCTATGGAAAGATGGCATCTAGAAGATAGAGTTCCACTGGGCGGTACCTATGGCTCTGGAAGGCGGTCATCATAACTTTTCATCCTTCGAGCACTTCAGGTCAGAAGGGACGAGAGGACGTCGGGTTGCAGTTGGCGAAGACGACAAAAGTCAAATGGAGTTCCGATGGGAGCAACCCACGGTGTCGGACCCGCGAAAGCCCTTCAGCTCTATTAATTCATTGTTTTGAAAGTCCAACAGCAAAAGGGAGGTTAGGTTCTGGGCAGTGGGCGGAAGGGGACAACCTTCCATTAGGAACGACGAGGTCAAGATGGAGTTTCGGCGGCGGCAGTCCAACAGAAGAGGCCTGTGGAAGGTTCGTCACTTAGTGATTTTCATCTTCATGTTCAAAGAGCAATGATGAGGTCGAGACTCGAAGGGTGGAGCGCTATTAATCAGAAGATGTTTTGAGACGGTGGTTCCACCATGACAACCGACAGACGGAAGTCTGCGAGATGGGGCCCAAAAGAGGCTGTCACTTTGTTGTTTTGAAGGGAAAATGAAGTCAGCTGACAAAGTCAAGGGTGGGGCCCGAAGGATGGGAGGACGTGATGTCATAGCCATTTGAGATGGTGAGGCACAGGCGGACCTCCCTAGGTAGAAGTCCACAAGATGGGATCCGCGAAGAGCTAGGACTTAGATTTTTCCAGATTCAAGTTTGAGGAGCAATAAGAGGGATGGGACTCGAGCACTAGAAAGTCAGGGGCCGAAGACCGTTTGGAACGACAAGTCATGAGCGGCACCCCGAAGACAGAATCTCGCGAGGGCAGACCCGAGCGGGTCGTTGGACTCTAATTTGAGTCTGTGAGTTTTTCTAAGTTTGGGCGGTGAATGAGATGGGTCCTTCCATGATAGTAGGCCTGACGGGGTCATTTTCTGCTTTGAGTTTAACTTCGTTCTAAAGGTTTTCTGAGGCAATGGGAGTTTGCAGGCCCGTAGAGCAAGAATTTGCTAGCTAATGAACAACAACGAGAACTTAAAGTTCCATGATTAGCGTATGGATCAATTTCAAGGTTTTTTAAGTTTTCACGATTTGGGTTTCATGTGCCTTAGTTTTCTTTAGCTGGTTATCAGGTTTTTTCCTCTTTAAATTCACCCATTTTGCAAGAAATCAAAGAAAACATGAAGCAGGGCATAGGGCGGCGAACTCACCTCAAGAATCCAATGAAGACAGATGACTAGGTGAGTAGCAAGAATCTCAAAGTGGAAAACGAGTGATATGGAAGTGATGGCAGTGTTGGATGACACTCTGACTCATTACATGCTCAACTAACACGATGACAATGACAGCTCAAAGTTGGCAATTTATAGAAAATAGCGCATTAAATGCAAGCCATTAATGATTGTATGATGAGGTTGAAGTTGGTGAGCTGTCATTTGAAAACGGTGGAGGGAGCATTGGGACTCGAGAAGTGGGTGGCAGTCAGAGCTTAGTTGTTTGTCGTTCGGTCATGGGAAACGACACTAGTTGCTTTAGGTTCCACGGGGCAGAAAGCTACCAAATGATGGCCATTCGGTCAATTTTCAATAAGTGGACCGGCAAACAGGCACGTGGGTTCTGATGGTCAAAAATTTGTGGGAGGAAGGTCATTTGGTATAGCCCCAAGGCAACAGAATCTTGCACAGGGTGGCCCAACAAGACCCAAGGACGTCAAATTTGAAAGGCTAAGGAAAAAAATTGATGGGAACCTACAGAGACCAAGAACCTTGAAAATTTGAGGGGGAAAAACATGGTCACTTCAAGATGAACTATCCAAGGCTCACTGACCACTTTGAACACTAAACAGGGGGCACACAAAATGAGGTGGTAACAAAAGTGACCCAGCGAGGTGAATAGAAGAGAGGGTCCCTGTTCTGAATGGGGCGTGTGTGCTAGAGGCACAACAAGTATGAGATTGACTTGCAACCTAAAAGATGAGCCAATCAACCCTTGATCTAGATTATTTGGGAGTTGAAAATGGATTTTTGATGAAAATAAAATGATGCAACTAGTTAACTATGAATATGTAGCATTTTGAGATGAATACAGACAAATTGGAAACTAATAACTAAAATTGAAGGCCAAAAATCTATTTCTAAAACAAAGATAACTCTTTATCTACAATTGCAATATATATTTCCCATGACATGGTGGTAAATGGGAAGGATTATGATTTATGTGAGTTTCCTTGGCAACAATGGAGAACTTGCAGCAGAGAGAAAAGATAAAGCAGTTGAGACTGCTGGTGAGTCCTCTGAACCATGTAGATAAAAAAGATCAGCTTCTACCCCTGCCTCTGCAATGCCTAAACCTATTGTTGTAGCTGCCACTAAAGGGACGAAGGTGGAGCCAAATTCTTTGGCTGCAGTTGATGTACCTGCACTCTCTAGACTCAACACCTAGACCTCAAAAAGGAAGAATGTACCTCTGGTAGCACCTCCTGCTACCTTTAGGAGAAGAAAGAAACATAAGGAATCCAAAGATCAGAACATAAGTGATGTTGTGGAAGAAGAAATCAAACTTGGATTAATGGTAGAAAAACAATTGAAAAGAAAAAGAAGAAGCAATGTTTCCACTAGCAGTGAAGGTGCTTCACAAGAGGCTAGTACTGAATCCGAGAAGGCCAGAGTTAATATTGAGGACTTGTCTAATGAAGAAGAGATCGAGAAGGAGAAAGAAGTTTTCAAAATTCATATGCACAAGCAAAAAGGAGGAAAGAAAATAGATGAAGGCCCATCATAGCCTAAACAGAAGAAGTTCAAGACTCCTCCGGTAAGTTCTCATCCACCTATAAATTTGGAATCCCTAGTGAACAATATGTTAGAAGAAAATGGCCTATTAAAATCCACTACCAAATTATATGATGAAGTTGATGAAGAAGATAAGAAAAATATTATAGATTATTTTATTCAGTATATGATCACTATGGATAGAAGTATGGAGAACATGCAGGAGAAGGTAACTGATGTTGTATGGAAAGCTCTGGTGAGAAGGCATAATCTATCAAAGTAGATGACAAGATCAAGACTGATTCTTTGAACAAGATTAGATCCTCTTTATTTGAGGATGATAAGGCCACCCTACTAAACCATACACACAATAGTTTAGGGTGAAGCAAAGAGTTACTATTCGTATTACCAGAGAGAAGGACAATGCAGGAAAGCAGAAACAAGAAACATATAACAAACATGGCATTGCAATATGGGATGATTGTTGGTTCTTCATCAGATACAAGTCAAGGAGCCTGGTAAAGATAATGCTACTGTTGAAGAGGAAAATAGTCCTCCCATATATGATTCACCTATTTTTCAAGAAGTAGTAGATGTAAATTATGGAGATGAGACTCCACACTTGGATGCCCTAGGGATTACGATGGTTGATACACATGCATCTCTGTCCAGATATTTTCTCCTCCAGATGACACCAAAAACACTATTGAAGAAAATAATAAAGATCAAAATAGGAATGATGTCAATGATAATACTGAAGATCAATAGGAAACAAAATGAAGATACCAAAAATAAAGGCAAAGGAAATAAAGATGGAGAATAAGGAAAAGGTAAAGATGATGAAAAGGATGATAAAGATAAAAAGGAGGATGAAAAGAAAGATAGGAAAAAGGAAAACACCTTTGAAAAAGAAGAAGAAGAGAAAGAAGATAACAAAGAAGAATGCGTAGTTGAAAGAATTGAAGATGAATCCTAGAAGGCCATAGAGCCAACAAAGTCCCTTGGAGAATCCTCCGACAACACATTCAAGGGCCATCTAACAAAGAAAATAAGGATTCAACCAATCATTTCTCCCCAGCTAGTTCAACTAGCATCACACTAAGGCTATGTTGATCTGAATAAAATTCCACCTGTTCAAAGAATGCATATTGGAGGAACTTTTATCACCTCCAGGAAGAAAGAAATCAAAGAAAATCATCAAAAGGGGACTGAGCTAATCAATGATGCCATAAAAGTCTTATAGGATGTAACCCCTAGTATCGCTATTGATGATTATTTAGCACCTATTGAGAATTTAAATTTTTTGGTTGATTCATTCAGGGAATATACTACCAACCTAAAGGAGAAAGCCACAAAAGAGGTTGATTCAAGGATTGCGGAGAAAAGATTGCTTGGAATTTAGGACAAATGTGCAACTACACATAGCAAGGTTATAAAATGCTTGGAAGAAGTGAAAGAATGTGAAGATGAGGCTCATACACTACTCTTACAGTGCATGAGATGGCCGGATGCTACTTAAGGCATTAAGGACAGGTTAATGGGCTCAATAGAGTCACAGTTAATCAATGCCTCTGAAACCTATGATCTTACAAAAGATAGAAACAATGCCTCTTGGACTACAATTTCAGAATTTCAAAACAATTTCTTTACTTTGCAAGCACATACTTATAAGGCGATTCAGTTAGCTTGGAGACTTGGTAAAGTGCAAGCACACACTTATAGCAAGTGCTCTTGTTGAAGTTGAAAAACTTGAGAAGATAAATCCTTATCCGACTACTCTGGAAGAAGGAGAGGAGAGTTTGGTGGAGTTGGAACCAATGCATATGGCACTTATTACAACTAAAAATATTTGGGAATAAGGGAAATATACTTGGGAAGAAATTCTCAAGGAACTGGAAGGTGATTCCTCCTTTGGGTGAATATATTTCACCTTGTATATCTTTTTCAGTTGCTTTCATTTTTTCTTTTTTGTACGTATGATCAGATGTAATTCTGGGGATAACTCCCCAAGGGGGGGCCAATTATTTCATGTTTTGTTGTCTATTTGTTCATGTACATCTCCTTGGAACACCCTTTTTACTTGATGTCAAAGGGGGAGATGGTTTGAATGGTTAGACAATTTTGGTGATAAAATTGTGTTGGAGATGTTTAAAGAAGTTGAAGTAGTTTTAGGAATTGTGTTTGTAGACATTATGTTTTTTAGATGGATTATTGGATTTCATTTTTAGCACTTGTTTCCATCAATGACACAGGGGGATATTGTTGAAAGAATGAAGAAGGAATCCTTTTCTATGTTGTCATTGATGCCAACAATGTTTGTTGACAATTATACTTGATCCGGTAAAACAGTTTTTGCGTCATCTTGATTCGATAATTTTGTTCAGATTCACGCATGTTATGAGATTAGCTTATGTGGTTATAGTATGTTGTTTGGGATAGTTAAATACATCTATGCTCAAGGTTTCAACAACTTTTGTTAATCTGGATGAAAATTACATATGAAGAAAGTTCAACAAACCATATTATGGTTAATATAGTTCAAACTGATAAGTGTTATCTGGTCTGCACTCCTCAAGTATTTTGTTACCAACTCTACAATTTTGGGAGAGGGTTTATAGGTGTCATCACTACACATATTCTAGATGGCGACTGCTTATACGACTATATCGATGATCGATGTTGGATGGATTGGATTATTTTGTCATTAAGTCTAATCCCTAGCCAATCTAATATTTGAAATGGTGATATGAAGATTAATATGTATTTCAGATGTTAAAGGGATATATTTTATATCTGTGCCAACCCTAATTCATAATTTTGCATGTTTACTTTGAGTGCAAAGAAGTTTGTTTCCATGTATGAAGCATACAAAGTGTTTTGAATTAAAATGGGGCTACATCCAATTAGCTTGACCTAATTTTGATGTATGCAAATGTAATAGGGTATATATGTGGAACAGTCTTGTGTGGAAAAAATAGAGTAATGGTGGAAATAGGAATGAGAGAATTAAAGTGTGCAAGTGTGAAATCTGATGTTGTGAAAAGCTGCAAATTTATATATGTGAATTAAAAATAAGGGCAGAGTTGCTATGCACATTAAGCGACTGTTAAGCAGAAAAAAATTTTGTTCTTAGAGCTTCATTGGAACTAAATTTAGCACAAGGAATGCACATATTGTATCAGTTCACATTTTGGCTATGTAGCCAAATTTGTCTTATATCTTCTTTTAGGTTGTGATCCTTTTAAGGATAGTGAGTCTTGGTAGTGAGTCCTGTAATATCTTATAACCAGTTATAATATATTGTGAGTTAATCCTCACTACATTTTTTCCCTCCTTGGGTTTTCCATGTAAAAATACTAGTGTTCATGTGTTATGTTATGTTGTGACATTCTTCATGTACTCATTCATTGCTGCAATTAAATATGTTTTGTTAATTGGTTGGATTATGACTAATTGGTTCAATAGCATATTGATTCACCCCCTCAGTATTCTGGGTGTTCAACACATTGCATATCATTTCAATTTGGTTTTTGAGCTATCCTATTGTCTCAAGGATTGAGATCCAAGTCTGATTGACTCACCATTGAGGTTGAAAGTCAATATTTACACCTTGTGATCTCTTTCCTAATGAAATACCCTCAGGAAAAGGTATAAAGAGAACACTCCTTATCATTATTAAGGATCTCCTTTTCCTTACATTTAACTTGATGTCTTTTTGTAACAAACAATTCACTTTTTCACTTTTTTGATTGTATGTAAAGTTCCTAAATGAATGCAATGAAAAAAATTAGATTTTATTTCCTAATGCATATTTTTAAATGTAATTAAGATGTAGATCTGACCTAAGATGAATGAAATTAACCCTTTTTGAACTTTGAATGTAATATGATATCTAATTTTTTGATTTCTCAATGCTCTTTTGATGCAATAATAAATGCCTAAATAATGAATGTAGAAAAATGCAATATTAATTTCTCAACACTTTATATTATGGAATGAATGCAATGTAAAATCAGTTAGGTTCACCAAAATGTTATGTATGAAAAAGTGAACCTAGTGTTTAACTAGGATTAGCTACTCTTCACACACGTAATCTTGTATTTTTTGTGGGTTTTGGCACCAAGGGAATGAAATTAACCTGGAACCTAAAAGATGAGCCAATCAACCCTTGATCTAGATTATTTAGGAGTTGGAAATGGTTTTTTGATGAAAATGCAATGATGTAACTAGTTAACTATGAAAATACAATGTTTTGAGATGAATACAAACAAACTAGAAACTGATAACCAAAATTCAAGACTAGAAATGTATAGAGAAGATATTGATGCACTTGTGATTCAAATTTGAGCCTAATTTCGGTGGAAAAGGGCGCCAAGGGAATCCTAGACTAGGGATCCAAAACCAAAAATTGGCTTCACTTTTGGGCATGTGCAGGATCATGGTATGCCAAACAGGCCCTTAAGTGGCAAAAAATTCAGAAAAATCAGTGTTAGGCAACTTGACGTAAATATTTGAATAAGTTATCTATATTATTTCAAAAATATGTAAGAATAGAATTTGTATAAAATTGAATGTATTTCTAAATACTAGGTTTATTTAAAAAATAAATAAAATCTATTTGGTGAAAATTTGAAATTTCAATGCAGTAGTACTTAAATTTCAGGGAAAAATAAGAAGTGGTGTCGTCACCACCCTAACCATATAAAATGATAATATTTTTTGTAAGATTTTATATATATAAGTAGAGGACTCATGTCGGATGTGATGCATATTTTTTTTGTAATTTTTTCAAGTAAACAATTAATTATGAATTTTTTTATTACAACTTTTAAAAAATATTAAAACTCGTATGTCGACCACCTTAACTTGGTCAAAAATTCATGAAATTTTATTTTTTAATCTATAGTATGTAAAGCATAGAATGTGTATGTTTTGGATTCAAAAATATGATACCATTTGAAAGTTATAGATGTTTTCAATCAACCTATCATCGACTTTAGTCAGAATTCTAATAGAAAAGAATAATAATTATTTATTAAATTCAAATTAAATCATAATTTATATTTTTGGAAAGCTGAGAATCTCCTCTAAAAACCCTTTTCGTTTCATTAATTTTGGGTGAAAAAAAAGTCGTCAGCCACATACCCTACAAATATTGCCACTTTTTGGCATACCATGATCCTGCACATACCCTTTTCTCAAGTCCCTAGTCTGTGGCTTCTTCCTTCTAGATCCTATTGTCAGATCTTTATTTGTTACTGAGATAATTGAGTTTTTATGTCTTATCAAATTGTAGGGCTTGATTGCATAAATAAGCAAATTATCTTCAATCTCCTTCTAGTCCTCTTCATATCTATACAACTTGCATATTCAAAAGGAGGGAAAGGGTTGTGCCACATAGAGGCTCTCCTCAGTCAGACCATGTGTTGGTATTTGTACCTCCACAATGGAAAAATTGATGATAAAGAGAGCTTATCCTTTTGAGGGATAGAGGCTAAATGATAATGGAGTAATGAATCAACAACTTGTTGAAACTCACCACTCAAATTTTATCTCCTTGATGTACTAAAGTCTAACACATAACCTTCAAAGATTGATTGCAATTTGAATTGATTTGACTTGAAGACCTACAAGCATTAGTACTCACAAACACAATTCATGCACACAAACATGAACAAGGTCACATAAAACTTGACATGATATTTGGATGATGAAATGATGCAATAATTTAGTGAATTCTGCTCTTGACTGCTCTTGAATTAATTTTGAAGTATAATCATTTCTTTCCAATATTTCTTTATAATTCTCATTCCTTCTTGTTCATTAAAATTGTGAAAATACTATGTATTTATATGCAATTAATCTAATTTCTGAAAAGTTAAATCTTGATAGTTGATAATTAGGATTTGAATTTCAAATAATAAATTACCGACACCGACATATTTGAATTTGGGGCCATTTTAATAGGACAACAACACATAGCACCCTAGTCCAGATCCCACTTTTTCTGGGATCCAAAGTGTCGACAAAAAATATTAAATGCATACTTGGGTCTTGTACATTTAAGATTTTTTGATAAATAATAAAATGGGCCATGAAATACATAATTTAGGAAATTAGGTGCATAATTAGGTCCAAACATATAAGAGGGAGCAAAATCTAGTGTGAAATTGTCAAGGGTGACAATTTACAATGCGATAGTATGTAATTCAGTTTATAGTGAATCTATCCTTCTATAGAGGAAACGTCATATCTCTCCATATTTTATAATTTTCTTCAAGATTTATCTCATCCACTTCACTACTCAAAAGTGAAGACTATGATTTTCTTAGGCTTTTGGTAGTCATTAGTTGGCCTTGAACAATTGTGTTGAATCTAACAGTTGAAAGGGGTAACCTATAGAATCACCACAGCCTAAATGATTTGATATTTTATAAATGGAAGATTAGATTTTGGGGAGATTTAATTTGCAAGATTTTATTTTTTTTAAATATTTAATATTAGATGATTTTATAAATATGTTTCATAGGAACGATAGTTTTCTACTTTCTATCAGCTAATAATGGTTTTTCAATAGATGGTTTGACATGAGACATTTGTTTCCTATATGAGACTTGTTTCAAGCTCAAATCTCAAACTATATATATTTTACATTAAATAAATATAAAAAAATGTGGACCTTCATACTTGAAGAGGTTTTTGTGGCAATATATATTTGAAGATACTCTACTGGGGGAGAAAATACATAAATAATTTAATATTTGAGGAGATTCCATCTTTTTGAAGATGTTATCCACCTAAGAGAAGTGGTGACTTTGCAAACATTTTCATTAGAGAAAGAAGATTTTGCGTCTACAACACTTTTTTCAGGTATTTATTTGTTGTTTTCAAGAAAGATATTGTGTATGAAAGTTAGTTATAAATAGTCTTAGAAAAACTTTTGTTCCCTTATTCTATGATTTCTAACACTAAAAGAAAGGGGTATTGAGAAAATGAGAAGCAAATAATTGTAGAAGGGAAAAGTCTTCATTTGTAAATATGTATAATTGTGCCATAGAAGAAAAGGACCCTTTGCTTGACATGAGATTAATTGCACTTATAAGGCCTTAATCTAGTGTTGTGAGACATTTTATGTGTCCATACTAGGTCTTGGACCCTTGCAAATCAAATAACATATTTTTAACGTCTTGTAAAGGTGTTGTAAAGTCTTGTAAAGGACTTTTAGAATTTTCTAGACCTAATGAACCCTCTTATCCCTAATTCAACATTATAAAATATGTTTAATAACATTATTACATCAATATAGAAATATTTTGACTTAAACTTAATGATAAACTAGTGTTGTAACTATGTAATTTACACATTCACATTGGTTTTTTTGCCCTTCTAGGCTATGTGGACCTAATTTCATTGTTGTAAAGTGTATCTAATCACACTTTCACATTGATTTATGTGGCACAAGCCCTATTTAACATTTACATCATCAATAATAGGTCCTAATTAACCCATATTGTGCATCTCAAGGCTTTAATTGATCAAACACCCGACAAGATGGCATTTTAGACCTTAATTCCTAATTCCTTGGCTTCTTAGGTGTTAGAATGGCCCTTGTGGGACCCATTCGCCATGCATGGTGAATCAGTCCCATCCAGGTCGGACCCATTCCCCATGTTTGGCGAATGAGTCCTATCTGGCCCCCATTTTGACCTTTGAGAAGGAAAAAGTGAAATTTAAAGTTTATTTTCACTACATGTCAGCCTATGATGAGGTATTATCGGGTACTAAGGAAAAATTGTCTATAAATAAGTGTTTTTATCCTCATTTTACACATCTTATCTCATTGTTACATCTTTCATCTTTAATTCATCATCTATCTTATCATCTAAGTCAAGCAAGTTAGGGTTTCTTCATTAGAAATATTTGAGTTAGCTTTCTAAGACATCCAAGGGTAGATTCTACATGTTATGTTGCAGAATTTCAAGATCAATGATCATGGAAAGGTAATATACTCTATTTTTACATGTTTTATTCATTTATTTGATCATTTTGGTTTAATTACCTAAACTGAGTTTGACCAAGGCAAACCCCCATGCCTTAACAATCAACGTTTCTTCTTCTCTTATGTGTTTGTAGATTTAGGTCCTTTGGAAGCTTGGAAATAATTGAAGATCAAGTTCCAAAGCCATTCAAGTCATCTCTTCATCATTCAAGTCAAAATATCAATAAAAAGTCACTTTCAGACCCGAATACGACATTTTCAGAAGCAGACACCTATAAGAAGCTGATTTATAGATCGAAATCCTCAGATCCCACTCTTGAATATTAAAAAATTCAAAAGTGGACTCATTTTCCATGGGTGGCGAGTGAGTCCCACCACATGGTCAATTTTGAGTTTTCTGCATTTCTGAGTACCCTTTTGTCAAAAATGGGTTCCGATAAAGTTTACCAGAACTGGGACTAATTCATCCAGAATGGAAAATGAGTCCCTCCAGGCCTAAAAAAAAAACATCATCAACATTCCAACATCAATTCCCAATCCTCATCAAAGTTCCAGGTGCACACTTTTAATCTGATTCACTTCTGTTGCATTTTCCTATTCATTTGTAGGACATTTTGGTAATACACAATGTATTTTCAAACAATTTGTTTTCCTTTAGTTTCTATTAATTATTCAATCAATATCATTCATTTATTGCATTCAAGCATTGTATCTAGACATATTGTATCTTTATTCTATCCATATTGCATTGACTTTGAATGTAACGTAAGCATCTTTGGCCCATCTTTCTCCTTCTAGGTGAAAACCCTAGGAGAGCTAGAAAGCAAGTGGGTGCCAAAAATCTATGTTACATTTTTGGTGAACCTGCTTTTCAAATACTTCTCTTTTTTGATTTGGAGTCCTTCATCATCATATATCTAGCTTGCATTAGGATTTGCATGATTCATTTGCATGCTACATGTTAAATTTTGCATTCATAAAAAGTGCATAATAGGTGGCATTGTTGCATATTTAATCATTGCAAAGTTTTAAAATTCTGCATTTTCCATTTAGGTCTACACCATAGCACTCAAAAAGCATCAAAATTAGTCAAAAATTTCTAAATTTTTTGAAAAAAGTCCTTACTAGGACTCATTTGCCACCTTGGGCGAATCAGTCCCTTCTGACCCCTAAAACAACATTTTACAGAACTCAAAAATTTGTTTTTAGGCTTCTGTTAGGTGCCTTAACCTGTATATATCAATTAGTTGCATTTCTGTAGCATGCATTTCATTAGATCTCACTTAAAATAGCTCATTTCATGCATTTTTTCATTTACATTCTTCATGTCATTTTCCGATTGGTGCATAGTGTAATCAACACATTACCTTGTTTCATATCTAAAAGTTGCATTTCATTACATTGCAGTTCATTTAATTTTTGCATAACACATTCTTCAAACGTGCCTTTGATTTGATTAAACATGGATTTTATTGGCATAACACCCCCTCTTATGGGGTTGATTCTGATTACAACTATGAGGAACATTGCATAGACCAAAATATTACATTACCCATTGGTGCGAATGGAGGTGTAGACAATCATAACACACATACTTGTTCTTCTCCTGATACCTCTCCTATTAGTGATGAAGGTATCTTGGTGAAGGAAGTTACAAGCATTGCGAATCTTGATTGTCCACTTTCTTATTCCAGTTTGGATGATGTTAGCAAACAAGATGATGAAAACATAGAAACATTCTTGAATACCACTTCACCTAATCCCCATAACCATTGCAATCAAACTTTTCCATCTCCTAATATCCATCATCGATGTCAAAAGGATAGGTTGGTATTAGAAGACACCCCTATTAAGAGTCATGAGAATCTTGACACCCCCTTCCCTAATGCTCCTCCCATTTGGGATAATCTATTTGAAAACCATAGTGATCCTTCTCTTGATGCCTCCCCCACTTGTGATGAAGCTTCTTTACAAACCTCAAACTTGGATGAACATATTACAAGCTCTCCTAGTTGGGTGGATAACATAACACAAGAGAATGAGATCTCCAAGACAATAGATATTCAACTAATACCTTCCCCTAATCATCCCCCTTTTGACACTACCATCCATGATCATTCCCCTATTATCGATTAAGTCATTTTGGAAGAACCTAGCCCTACTTTTCATGAATATGTGGCTTGTTGTTCTCCTAAAAGCTCCCCTTCTAGGGAGAATCTCATGATGCTAGAAAATGATAACAATCATAAAGTATCTTCCTTTAATAAACAAGTGGTTCTTTATTTCCCTTCATTAGAGCTACACCAAACCAAGACCTCTGAGGTTATGAATGTGCAAGTGTCCATTAGATCCTCGTTGATCAATGAACTGCATATATACCTCATAGGACATCCAATGAATCCTCTAATTCTCTACCCACCTTCACACAAACAACAACCTCAACATAAAAATAAACTCACCCTTTACCCACCTTCACATTCACTTTATCCTTCCAATCAACCTCAAACTACTGTGTCATAGCAACCGAGTCATAATATTGTTGCTCATACATATAACAGTTGAAATAATCCATAGCTGTCACAACCAACCGCAACCCCTTTACCTTTACCCAATCCGCCTAGTGCTCCTCATTACATCCCACACACAAAGGAGTATGATCTTGTTGAACAATTAAAGAATACTCCTACAAAAATTTCCCTTTGGGATTTACTTCAGAACTCACCAAATTACAACAATATTCTTCAAATAGCCTTACAAAAAATTGTAGTTCCCCCTAGTACAACTCCGAATGATGTGTCAAATTTAATCCATAGCAGGAATCTCGACATTACTTTTCATCAACATGAGCTCCCTCCTTTAGAGTTTCGAAAACAAATTGACGCTTTCATGATCATTGCTTAATACAAAACAATTGAAATAAAGAGAATTCTCATCGATAATGGCTCTGCTCTTAATGTATGTAGGGTGAAGCCACAATAGTGGTTTACAATTGAAGTGAGGAAGGAAAACTCACAAAAAACAAATGCATGGCAAAAATATTGATTTTAGGGGTTCGTATGAACGTACTGGTTCGACCAAACCCATTAGGGTTCGCTAGAACCTGGGTTCGGGTGAACCCTTTTAATGCTTTCTTGCCAAAAATGAAAACAAAAGCCCTTATAAAAGGGGGGTTTGAATGAACCCTGGTTTGAGCGAACCCCTAGGGGTTCGCTCGAACCCCCCTTATTCCTCATCCCTCCTCTAAGACACCAAAAAACTCTAAATTTTTGCACTTCAGAGCTCAGGTTGATGATGAAAATGGAGGAATCTTGACAAGCCCAATTGGAATCAGGTAGTCCTCAAAACAAGCTATCCAACGAATATAATCTTAATATGTTTTGGTTTTATTATGTATTTATTTTTTTAGTTTTATTAAACATAGGTTTTTCATCAAAAATGAAGGTCTTGTTCTGCACATGTGGAAAAAATAGAAGATTATCAAAAAAATTGAAAAATATAAGTGCACTAGATATTGAAGTCCTTGATCCAACCAAAAAAAATTTGAATTTCGATATATACAAAAAAAGTTATGCATTATACGGTCGCGCTATGTCTGAATTGTAATTGGTTTAACTTTGAAACTTGATTAAAGAAAAAATATTCAATAAAAAACTGTCTAACTAAGTGGAAGCACTAGATATCGGAGTTACGAATCTAAATTTGAAAGAATTAGAATTTATCCTTCATGGAAAAAAATTTATGCATTATACGGTCTGCGTCACTTTTTAAAAATGCTATTTTTTGAAATAAACCAATTTTCATGGGAGATGGAAAAAGAAGTGTAAAATGATTTCAAAAATTTTGAAAAAAATATTTTTAGAATCTACAGAAAAAATTTGATGAGACTCTAGTTTACATTATCTTCAAATTTTTCATGGTTTAACCGCTATAGCTGCCCGAATGTAAAGATTTAGATAAAAATAATAATTTAAGTGTCTAGTTTGGCCAAAAATTGTAAACCACTATTGTGGGATCACCCTGTAGTGTGAATCTTTTGGATAGGCTTGACATTCATAGATCAACCATTTGACCTAATTCTCTATCTATTAAGGGATTTGATAATATCACAAAGGAATCACCTGAGGTAATCATTATGCCTCTTAAGGTTGGAGTGGCCACCTTAAATACACCAATACATGTCATGCCTTATAAAATTTCATGCAATCTTATCTTAGGAAGATAGTGGATTCATGCCATGAATGGTGTGCCCTCCACTCTTCATCACAAAATGAGATATATTTATAGCAACAAAGTATACACCCTTGACGTTGACCCCGAGCCTTATAGTGTCTTACAACTTGCCAAAACTGACGAGAACCTCATGAGCACATTAACACCAACCATACAAGTGGAACCTACACAACAAAATGACAACAAAATTGAACACCACATGAAATTATCAAAAGACAATTGGGGTTCCTTGGATTTTGAGCATGACTTCATGGGTGAATACAAAATTATCCACAAAGATTCAAAAATGGAAAAAGATACAAAAACCATGTCAACACCAACTTTGGAAGACCTTTCGAAAGTATCCACCTGAACCACTTTAGAAAAATAAGCAAACTGCACAACAACCTTTGACAAACACAACAACGAACAACCACTCAATTCTAAAGTAATGAAACAGCTTTATGGAAAAGGGTATGCACTCATGAAATGACTTGGCTATAGTGGAAAATGATGTGGTGCTCGAGAACAAGGTATCCGCAACCCTATCTAATGATTTTTGGGAAAAAGTAGTAGGGTGTGTTGTACATACATTTTGAAAAAAATTCCTACAAAAATTTGCAAAGACAAAATTCCATAGGAAACATGGAATGGTAAGAAACACAATGTTTTTTATTTTAAAAAAAATTGGATGCATTGCATATTCTTTATTGTCATCTAAATTGAGAAGAAAATTGGATGATCATTTGAAGTGAGAAATATATATTTTCATCGATTAGAATGAACAATCAAAATCTTATAGATTGTATAGTTTCATTTCAAAGAAAGTAATTTTTAGAAGAGATGTGGAATTTAAGGAATAAAAAGAATGGGATGGAAGCATTGATAGATCAATTACAATTGGAGCACAAATACCTCATAGTGAGGAAGAGATAGAAGAAGAATATCATTAATCAAATCAATCAAGACAAAGTATGAGCAGCCAAGAAATCTTTTGCAAGGTGAATTATCAGGCAAGCCATCCTAAAATTATTAAATATAATATAATATATATTAAATAATTATTTATATGTTATTTATTTATGTATTTATTTTATATTTTATAAATTATTAAATATAATATAATATGTAATGAATTTATTTTATTATTATATTTTATATAATGTAAATTATTAAATATTTTATTAAATATTTTATTAAATAATATTAAGTTTACTATAATTTTTTATTATATGTTCCTCTTCTACTTTAAAGAAATTTCTCACAGTACGGGTGCTCGCAATTGCTTTAAAGTGGGGGCATACATCACCACTCACATTTCATTGTGTGATTTTCTTTTTCTTGCGATTTCCTCTCTTGGACACATTAGGTACAATGTTCCCCAGGATGAGACCTTGCACTTTTCCTCTCTTGGAAACAAGATGACATCATTTGCACTAATCCTCTCTTGGAGATATTGAGCATGATGTTCCCTAAGATGAGACATTGCACGAACAAAAAAAATCCCTTTGAACAATCCTTACACTATTTTGTATTAACAATGTCTATGAGTGTCTTGCATACGAAGTTTTGCTTACCTCATGGAGCTTGAAAATCATTTTTCTTTGTGGCGGCTTGTTAAAGTTATCAGCAAGTATAACTTTGATATGGTTGAGCTGGATTCCCACCTAGCAGCATGACTTTTCCCCATAGCCACTTTTGTGTTTGTGAGTGCATACCAACTAGTGTATGTATCTTACCTTTTTGGGCTTTCTCACCCTGCGGACAACTAGTTATGTGGCCCCAAAGTGAGTACATCTTTTCTGCCTTGTCTTTCTTTTTATCTTGCCATTGCATGATTTTTTATCTTGGGGGCTTGACGTACATGTGGATCTCTCTTGAATGGCTACTTTAGTGTGAGTTTGAAAAAGGTTCATCCTCTCACTAAAGTGGGGGCTAAATGTGTCGTAGAAAAAAGGATCCTTTGCTTGAAATGAGATTAATTGGAATTATAAGGCCTTAATCTAGTGTTGTGAGGCATTTTATGTGTCCACACTAGGTCTTGGACCACCTTGCAAATCAAATAACATGTTTTTGATGTCATGTAAAGGTGTTGTACAGTCTTGTAAAGGACTTTCTCACTTTTCTAGACCTAATGAACCCACTTCTCCCTAATTCAACATTGTAAAATCTGTTTAATAACATTATTACATCAATCTAGAAGGATTTTGACTTAAACTTAATGATAAACTAGTGTTGTAGTTTCATTTACACATTCACATTGGTTTTTGTGCCCTTCTAGGCTATGTGGACCTAATTTCAATGTTGTAAAGTGTATCTAATCACAATTTCACATTGATTTATGTGTCCCAAGCCCTATTTAACATTTACATAATCAATAATATGTCCTAATTAACCCATATTGTGCATCTCGAGGCTTTAATTGATCAAACACATGACAAGATGGAATTTTAGACCCTATTTCCTAATTCCTTGGCTTCTTAGGTGTCAAAATGGCCCCTATGGGACACATTCGCCATGCATGGTGAATCAGTCCCATCCAGGTGGGACCCATTCACCATGTGTGGTGAATGAGTCCTATTTGGCGCCCATTTTGACCTTTGAGAGGGAAAAAGTGAAATTTAAAGTTTATTTTCACTACATGTCAGCCTGTGATGAGGTATTATCAGGTACTAACGCACAATTGTATATAAATAAATGTTTGTATCCTCATTTTACACATCTTATCTCATTATTACATCTTTCATCTTTAATTCATCATCTATCTTATCATATAAGTCAATCAAGTTAGGGTTTCTTCATTAGAAAGCTTCAAGTTAGCTTTGTAAGACATCCAAGGGGAGATTCTACATGTTATGTAGCCGAATTTCAAGATCAATGATCATGGAAAGGTAATCTACTCCATTGTTGCATGTTTTATTCATTTATTTCATCATTTTGGTTTAATTGCCTAAACAGGGTTTGACCAAGGCAAACACCCATGCCTTAACAATCAACATTTCTTCTTCTTTTCTTGTGTGTTTGTAGATTTAGGTCCTTTGGAAGCTTGGAAATCATTGAAGATCAAGTTGCAAAGTCATTCAAGTCATCTCTTCATCATTCAAGTCAATATATATATATAAAGTCACTTTCAAACTCGAATATGACATTTCCGGAAGCAGACACCTATAGGAAGCCAATTTATAGATCGAAAGCCTCAGATCTCAATTTTGAATATTCAGAAATTTAAAAGTGGACTCATTTTCCATGGGTGGCTAATGAGTCCCACCACAGGGTCAATTTTGAGTTTTCTGCATTTCTGAGTACCCTTTTATTAGAAACGAGTTCTGGCATAGTTTACTAGAACTGGGCGGAGTTCCTCCAAGCCTAAAAAACAACATCAACATTCCAGCATCAATTTCTAGTCCTCATCAAAGTTCTAGGTGCATACTTTCAATTTGATTCACTTCTGTTGCATTTTCCTATTTATTTGTGGGACATTTTGGTAATTCATAATGTGTTTTCAAACAATTTGTTTTCCTTTAGTTTCTATTCATTAGTCAATCAATCTCATTCATTTATTGCATTGAATCATTGTATCTAAACATATTGTATCCTTATTCTATCCATATTTTATTGACTTTGAATGTAATGTAAGCATCTTTGGCCCATCTTTCTCCTTCTAGGTGAAAAACCCTAGGAGAGCTAAAAAGCAAGTGGGTGCCAAAAATCTATGTTACAATAATCATTTTGGTTCTCCCTCTACAAGTTATAGTGTCATGATAGAAAAAAAATCATATCCTCAAAGAAAAATTTCTTTGTTGAAAGATATAGGCCTCTGGATTTCAGTAGAATCCAAGGTTATCCACATGTTGTTCCTAAAAATATAGATGAAAAATTGCCAAAGTTTAGAAGAGACTATGAAGGGTCAAAATTGAAACATTTACAAATTTTCATTGATTTGAAAAAAGACTGCCAAATAGAAGAAGAGGATGTTATATCATGAAACCTTTTGTAAGGTCTTCAAAAAATGATGTTGAAGATTGATTTTCTAATTTTCCAATGCATCACATTTTATCATGGAAAGAACTTGGAAATCTATTTATTGATCAGTTTAAAGGAATGGAAAATCAATGCTCATTTGACAATAAAAATTTGCATATTCATTAATACTTTAAGGAGGAATATGAACATGAATTTGAGTATATATCACCTATTGATGCATTGTTTGATATAAGAAAATATGAGGGTGAATCCTCATATAATTTTTATGATAAATTTATGAAATATTTATCCCCAGTACTAGAATCATAGAGACCTAATAAATCACTATATATTGATTTATTTTGTGAAAATCTTGAGCTAGGTCTGAGTGTACTATATCAAAAGAATTGAAGCCTTCTAGATTTCAATGGATATACTAATGGATTTCAATTTTTATAGATGTGAAAAGGAATTATGCAAATAGAATTATATCTTCAATATATTATGGAACTATTTTTCTTTCCCTATGTGATTAAAAGAATAAATATAATGTGACAAAGAATAATAATAATGCATTCTATAGTGTAGATGATGTTTCTGATCAACTCATAGAAAAAATATGTGTAGATGAAGGTTGCAACCATAATAGTGAGGATGTAAGGTATAATGAGAGGAATGAAATATGTGAAGTCATTTCTTATATTGGTTCTAAAAATATAGAAATAGAGAGCCAATTCTATATATTACAGGAAGACTGCACTGATTCATATGCTGATTGTAGTGTCAAAAAATGGGTCCCTTGACATTTTCACACTCATTTGGGTCCTCCTTGTGGATTTTGGCTTAATCTTGCTTTGATTTAATGTTGTAATGTGGATAAAACATTCGCATTAGGTCTTGGGCCCTTGTGAACTAATGGAATTTAATGGGGCCTTGCTAAAGTGTTTTGAAGTGTTGTAACACACTTTCACACTTTTCTAGGGTTTTATTAATTAACTAAGTATAATTTTAATCATAATCAACATTAATCTTGCCTTATTTGGAGTGTTGTAAAGTGTTGTAACACACTTTCACATTCCTCTATGCTTTCCATTAATAATTGGGCTTTCTTATGCTTTAATTGGCCCTATTTTGCTTCCACAAGCCTCATTTATTGCATCTTTTTGAGGATAATCCCAAAACCAATCAGTAACCAATCATAATTCAGGTGTTCTTGGATTTTGTGGCCCAAATTTAGTATCTGGGACTCATTCACCACCTTGGGCGAATGAGTCCCACCTAGGTCTTTTTGGCCCCAATGTAAGTTTCACATATTTCTAAGCATTTTTCATTTTTGGTCCTATACATTATGTGTGATGGGAGTCATTCGCCACCTTGGACGAATGAGTCTCGTGTGACCAAAATTCAAATTTAAATCAAATTTCTAGTGGGATTTTATTCTCCTAGATCTAATGTCTGCTTGTAGTGTTGTGATTTTAGGAATTCTTCCATAATTAAGTATAAATACAAGGTTCTTTCACTCATATTCTCACCTAGAAAATTTTACCCAACACTCAATGGAGTTCTCAAGAGAATTTGAGCATTCACAAGAGAATTCAAGGCATTCAAGGGTAGATTATCAAGCATTTTAGAGAATTCTTCAAGTGCCAATCATCATGTTGAAGATTATATTCCTCATGTTTGTTATTGTGGTAACATCTGTGATGTAGAGTTGATTATTCAAGAAAGCTTTATACATTCAAGATCAATATCATTCAAGAAAGAGTCAAGAACCACATCCATTGTAGTCATTTCAAGCATATTTACAACATCTTATTGCTAGGGTTTGGTGAGTTGCAACATTGTCTTTTTCCTTTCATATTTTCTTTCATTGAACAAGGTTTAATTACCAACAAGGGGTTTGACCAAGGCAAACCCCTATTCACTAACCCCACAACATTTTTCCCTCTTCGTATGTGTGATTTGTAGGGCTAGGTTGCAGATTTGTCAAGAATCAAAGTTGGAGAAAAGTTTCCAAATCCCTAAAGTTGTCAAAGTTGTCATCAAACCTTGGAGAAGCTTAGAGAAGGTCTATACCTGTGGAAATTTGCAGTTTCAGATCTGGAAACCAATCAAAAAGAGTAGAGTAGACCGAGAGGCATAGAATCCAGTTTAGAAATTCCAAAAAAGCAGAAGTGGACTGATTCACCACTATTGGTGAATGAGTCCCACTATACAAACCTGGCAAAGATTTTTACAGATTTAGATACCCTTTTGGATGAAACTTGTTCCTACACATTTTCTCAGAAACTAGACTAATTCAGCCAGCTTGGCGAATGAGTCCCAGTCAACATTAGTAGCAATTTTTTTAGTTATCCAAACCTCCATTCTTCCTTCTTTAGTCTTCTAGATGCACGCCTTCTGTTTCATAGCTTTATGTTACATTTTGTATACTTGTTTAGGTCATTTAGAGTTAGTTTGCATTCAATTAGGGTTTTACATTATTTTTTGCATTTCATTGCCTTTTCCAATTCTGCACTTGGTGGTGAACACCTCATTAGAATTCATTTAGTCCCTAGGACAACTGTTTACAAGATTTCAATCTCCTTTGTATTGAAATCTCAATGGTTTGTTCTTGAGTGAGAGTAAGGAAATTGTCTCTCTCCTTTTAGGTCCAAAACCCTAGAAGCAAAAAAGAGAGCACCATTTTCTTCCTTTCACTAATGAATCTACATTATCTCACTCATTAATGAGAAAATGGATAACCCACCTTAGAGAATGGATCATAACAAATTTATTGACCATTATAATAATATAAGAGTATCTACTATTTTTAGCATGTTGACTCATCATGAAGGGCATGTTAGAATATGAACCATAAATTTGGGTTCCATATATCATGGGTCATGATAGTGGCCTACAGTTTATGACTTACTATGCATGGTTCCATGCATTGAATCTCCTATATATTAGGTGTTTTATTCACAAATATGTACAAGCTTTATGGTTGATTCATAAGTACTCTTATGTTGATGATTCAATTACTACAGTTTTATATGTCGATGATACTCTTATAAGAGTATCTCTCTGGATATTGTATTAGAACCTTTATTGAAAATAATATAATTGGTTCACTCTTTGGAGTGTGGAAATTTTCTCTCAAAATGGTTTTTCCCATTTAAATTATCTTTTTATTGTATAAAATTTTATGAAATTATAATATTTTTTATTTTTGCATACACCTACCCTAAAAGTTTAGTGTATGAAGAAAAAATTGCATCATTAAATATTTTCTTTCACCATATGGGGACATGCATATACTTTATGACATTTTCCACATTTTTACTACATGACAACTATGCACTTACATGATTATCCATATGACCTTAATGAGTATCATTTAGAATTTTTATTACATAATTCACTTTCACATGATACTTTCTTATGAGGATTATGCATGTGATCTTGAAGATTATTGTGCCTACATCTTATAGTTTCATCCTAATGGACTACCTCATCATGTTCAAGCTAACAATACTAGTGTGTCTTACACTTATATGGTTAATGATGATTCTACTTTTTGTGAATACTTATAGTGGTGATATCTCATAGTTTTTTATTATGGAACAAACAAGTTTTAGAGGGGTCTCGAAACCCTTAACAGTAAGGAAGTGAAGGATAAAACATTAACAGAGCACAGAAAAAAATAGGAAATTTCCCACAAAGAAGAACACACTAGAAAACCAGGGCAGAAAAGCCAAAAAACCTGACATTAAACCACTAAACAACCAGCCCCTAGGCTAGGTTATGAAGGATCTCTTCCGCTTCCTGTTCCAAACTGTTCATGTTGAGTGCAGACTTCTTGATCTCCTGGATGTTGACTAAAGCTTGGTCTTCCTTCCTTTTCAAATTTTCTCTAGTACTGTTACTTGACCCCCCCACTATCCAGCTGCTCTTCCTCATTTTCCAAATCAAGAAACACAACAGTCTTTACCTGATGGAATTTTTCCAGGTTTTCCACCATGGTATTCATGGTCTGTGCTGTGGATTTTAAAATCTTATGGTTCATAATGAACACTTTGTGGAGAGAATTTTTAATGTTCCTCAGCTACTCCTCCATATCCGCCTGCTTGCCATCATGATTGCATTTGAAATCCTATAATTCCTCCACCATTTTCTTGAGGCACTCAACCATACACTTCTCCTCTTCCATCCATAAATTAGTAGCCCGACCACTACCAATGCCTTTGTTATTTTCATCATTAGATTTCTCCAGTTTATTATTCATAGCTCTCTTATTTAACTTAATTTCCTTAATTTCAAAGAACACCCATCTCATAAGCCTAAAGCTATCCACCACCCCATTGTGGGCTATTGCAAGAACATCAGTGGGAAATTCCCGTTGGGTGTGTGCAAGAAGTTGAGTCCACTTTTTGGCCAAAAAGTGTAAGTGTTTTCCCTGATTTTCAGTATTTGACACATTTGACCTTAAAATTTGAAGCACTTAGAGATGAAATCTTTAAAAAAGTCACTAATCATAAAATGTAGTGCTCAGAGTCTAGTTTCCAAATATGTAATTTATTTCAATACCCAGATTGTACAAATTGAGTTTTAATAGGCATTTCAAAACCATTTAAAAGTCATTTTTTGTACCATACCATGCACGTGTACGACATCCATATTTTGACTTAAATTATCGTATTTTTCTAAATCCTTTTGGGAAAAGTTTTATGACTCACTGAACCTTGCTCTTGATATTTTTTTATAATTTTTTATTGAATATATATTTTTTGTTAATTTTTTATTAGGTGATTTGTCGTTTTGAAAAATCGTCATGTACGACATGCATAAGATGACCTAAACTTATCATTTTGATTTTTTTTTTCAAATTGAAAATAATTGTCTGAAGTTTGCTCTTGTGCAATCCGTTTGTCAAAATGTTATGTTGATCAAAAGTTATTCAAATAGTAAAAACTCTGATATTTAAAGTTTATGGACCAATTTTATTAGAAATTAATTTAAAAATAGAAAAAATAATTCAATTGAAAAACAAATTACATATTTAGAATCTGCATTGTTTGATCTAAAATGGGTTTTAATTTCATTAGAAAAATTTTGAAAAAAGGTCGTCAGCCATATGTTCAAAGTCGATATTTTTCTTTGACATTGTTAGGGCCTTCAATTTGCAGGTCAAAATAGGTTGAAGGCTTAGGTTCGGACTTCCAAAGCTTTTCCCGAACCGAAAACCTTGGCAAAAACCCGCCCACGATGCAAAACAAAAATTAACGGTAGTACCGGGATCCCGATTATAAAACGGGATCCCATTTATTAAAACGGGATCCCGTTTACTAATAAACAGGATCCCATTTATTAAAACGGGATCCCGTTTACTAATAAACGGGATCCCGTGCTATAATCGGGATCCCGTTTCCATTTCGACCGTTGTAAAGGTAATGGGATCCCGTTTATAAGACGGGATCCTGTTGCCTTTACAACGGATCCCACACTCATTTTAGTGAACGAGATCCCGATTATAGAGCAGGATCCCGTTTGCTAATTGGGATCCCGTTTAATTATAAGCGGGATCCTGTTTTATAGACGGGATCCCATTTATATTATTTAAAAACATTGTGCACAATTACTGTCAAGTCTGCAACTTTGTAACTTCACATGTACGGCCGAGAGCACTAAAAATCAATTATTTTTCATAAGTTATTGTATTTACAGGTGGTCAATTTGATTTTTTGTTGATTTTATCAAAGGGAGCATCATCTACACCATTTTTGAAGTGAAATTTGCAATATGGATTGAATTTTTCAAAGGAAGCATAAAGAAAACAATTTTTAAAGTGGAATTGTGGTAGTTTTCTATTTGTTTTGAGGAACACAAGAGGAAGAATTTTGGCGTAATAGGTATTCAACTTCCAATTTGGATTCAATATTTTGAAGTATTTCACTATTAACATTCATTTGTGCTTGAGAATTTTATAATTATGGGAGATAAATTTTGTAATAAGAGAAGAAAGACATTGACTCCTCAAGAAGTTGAAGCAAATAAGGAAAAAGAGAGACAAAGACAAAGAGAAAGAAGAATGAGAATAAAATCAATGAACGATGGTGGAGCAACCAATTCAACAACTATTGAAGATGAAAACATTGAAGATACCATAGTTGTAGATGAAGCTAATTTGCAAGGAGTCAATTTGGAGAAGAATATGATTATACAAACAAGTCCTACCATGTCTTCAAATCCCTCTTTGAATGCTATGGAGAATGTTTCAATATACACAAATCCAGGTATGTCTTCAAATCCACATGTTAGTGACATGGTAAATTTGTTTGTAGAAGATTTACAAGAAGCTGGATATAATGATGTTGACATTGACTATATTCAAAGAAATGAAACTTTTATAGAATTTGTTGAAAACAAAAAAGAAAAATCTTTTGTTTGCAAATGAATGCACCAAATGATCATCATTTTCTTTTGAAAATGAAAACAAAACCTATATTTTTGATGAAAATGAAAATGAAAATGAAAACCGCTTTTGTTGATGAAAATGAAAAATGAGAGCCGCTTTGTTAATGAAAATGAAGATGAAATGAAAAATGAAAAATGAAAAATGAAACCGCTTTTGTTGGATGAAAATGAAAATTGTTTTGTTGATGAAAATCTAGAATGTGATGTTGAATTTAATGAAAATACTTTTTTTTAAATTGGAAGTGGTGTTTTCAATAATCTTCCTAATCAAATTTCTTGGAGGCAAATAAGAACACATGCGAATAGAATATACACCAAATTCTTTTATCATAAAAAAATTGCATTTCAATGTCAACTAATGATGCAATTGATGAGAATGCAAAAAATGAGGAAAGTAATGAAAAGGTTAGGCTTTTATGTTAAACCAAAAAGAAAAGATCAATCATTAAAACATGCTATGTCTATTGTTGCTAGTGCCATTCAATCTATTGGCAAAAATAGTCGATCTAAAGATAAAAACGTAGCAAGAAGAGCTATAACTACTACTATAGTCAATAAAACAACTTTGAATAAAAGAATGGTAAGCAATATTAGTGAAGTTTTAAAAATGCATCCTAAAACATTACTAAGAGTAGCAAAAAGAAGA